>BQNB010011462.1:0-81356 GCA_026074375.1 Tanacetum coccineum | reverse complement strand
TGCTATGAAGCCGGATATGGTAGCGGCGATCAAATGTATTGATCTTAATAACATGAGATCTGACTGTTTGTAGAGAGAGAGAAAGATAGGTGAGAGAGAACGAGGGAGATGAATGAAAAAAGAGATGGGGGCGGTGGAAGAGAGGGTGACACGTAAGGCTTAACCCGAAAAGCAAAAGGGTCGGGAGGATTTTCATAAATGCATTTAATGAACGCCAATTGGGGTGAGCACGGTCCAAGGACCGGACCGACCTTGGACCGAGACCGAAAGTACCCAAAACGCCGGACTGAGGACCGGACCGAAATGGTACGGTCCGGTCCGGATCGGTTCTCGGTCCGGTCCAGTCCTACACGACTTAATCTTCGGGTTCTGGTCCGACCGGACCGAGGACCAAATTGGTCCAAAACACCGGACCGCGGCTTCGGTCCGGTCCGGTCGGTCCGGTCGACGGTCCGATATGCTCACCCCTATATATAAGGTATCCTCTTTATAATATAAGGTATAATAACACTGGGTAGGTAGAGTCTTTAGAAGACTTGGCCAAGAGGAAAAAGTCTTATAAAAAATATATTGAATAATTTTCTCTTTTATAAAGTTTTTATTAATTTATAAAATAATGTTTCAACAACGGAAAAAGACTACCATTTAAATTGACTATGAGTGACTAAAAATTCAAACAATTTTTTAAAGGCACAAATTGATTAATCAAGACCAATGTATATGTTAAACATCATATTATATATCTTTTATCTGAATCATAAATGAAAGACCATTCTATATATATATACTTGTTAATTACTTTGATCTTGCTGCTATCTGACTGTGTCGCGCTAGATACCATATTTGCAAACCAAACACTCAGAGATGGTGAAACCATTGTTTCTAAAGGAAAAATGTTTGAAATGGGCTTTTTTAGCCCCGGAAAGTCCAAGGAATGAAATTCGGGCATGATTTAGTGACTGGTTTAGAGAGGTATATGACCTCTTGGAAGAGTCCTGGTGATCCTTCACCAGGTATATATAATAGTTTAATAGACACAAATGGGTATCCACAAATATTTACTAGGAAAGGTTCGCTATTAATTTTGAGATTTGGACCATGGCGTGGTCTTGGGTTTAGTGGCTTTGGTGTTGACATGCCAAATTCAGTTTACAAAAGTGAGTTTGTTGTTAATCAAAAGGAAATATATTTTACATATGAACTTAGAGGTCCAGTTATTCAAAGGTCAAGATTGGAATGTGTCTGAAGAAACCGGAGGCGATATTTGTGCACGTTTCGAACTTTGTGGCCCGTATGGAAGTTGTAGCATGAATAGACATCCACCTTGTAGTTGTATGGAAGGTTTTGAACCAATATTTCCACAAGAATGGGAAGCGTCAGATTGGTCAAGAGGGTGTCAAAGAAAAGTGCCTTTGATTTGTGGGAGTGAGTATGGATTTAAAAAAGTATCAGGAGTGAAACTACCAGATACACGCAAGTCATGGTACAATCATAGCATGACACTTGGAGAATGTGATCTGGCCTGCAGAAATAATTGCTCTTGTATGGCTTATGCAAATTTAGATAGCAGAAATGGCGGAAGTGGATGCTTAATATGGTTTGATGAGCTCAGGGATATCGCAGAGTTTGATGACGGTGATACCATTTATATAAGAATGGCTACCACCGAGCTAGCAGGTACACATACGTATTAATGTATACCACCAATTAGTTCAGTTGTGATATTTTTGTGCTTTTAGCCTATGCAATAATACTCGCCGTCAATTTTATTTTTTTTACTGGAAGGTCACGAGTCTCACAATAGGAAAGAAGTACTCACCTTTGTCCTACCAATTTTGTCAGCTACACTGCTTGTGTCTGCTGTAGCGCAATCCTGTATAAAGAGAAAGAAAATGCTTCACATGAAAAAGCAAGGTAACACTAATTAGCAAAAAAAAATTCCAGAGATGATCTAAATGAATTAGTCAGGTATTCATATATTGAATATTCCATTTTGCAGGAGAGTTGGAATACGCACTTGCTAAAAAGAATACAAGTACGCAAACGGAAAATCTTGATGATATACAATTTTTTAGCCTATACAAAGTAGTAAAGGCCACAAATAACTTTAGTGACTCCAATAAAGTTGGAGAAGGTGGTTTTGGTCCTGTTTACAAGGTATGTATCATTATTTCTTTGATAGAAAGCAAAACACAATTAAGAAGCGTTCAAAAAATTCAAATTTTTAACAATAATGAAATAGGGTGTATTGGAAAATGGACAAGAAGTAGCCGTAAAACGTCTGTCCGAGACATCTCATCAAGGGTTTGATGAATTCAAGAATGAACTCATTTCTGTTGCAAGGCTTCAGCATCGGAATCTTGTAAAGCTTCTTGGATACTGCATTCATGAAAATGAAATGATTTTGATTTACGAGTACATGGCTAACAAAAGCTTGGACTCATTTATATTTGGTTTGACTTCCCTTGATTTCACTGAAATTCTTCACTTCCTTGCCAAAGTATCCCGTAAAATCAGCAACACAAACTAACATTTCAGTATTTCATATTTTACAGATGAAACCAAAAGCTCAATGCTTGATTGGCCTCATCGCTTTCACATTATACATGGAATGGCTCGAGGCATTCTCTATCTACATCAAGATTCCCGCCTTCAAATCATCCACAGAGATCTCAAGGCAGGTAACATCTTGCTAGACAGTGATTGGAATCCAAAAATATCCGATTTTGGACTTGCTAGAATGTTTGTAGGACAAGATGCCAGTGCTAAGACAAAGAAGGTGGTCGGAACATAGTAAGAATCTAATAACTGCGGTCAATTAGATTAACATTGATATCTTCTAATACTAATTCGTCAATTTATTATGTTCGACTTTTCTGCAGTGGTTACATTTCTCCCGAGTATGCAGTACACGGGCGTTTCTCGGTAAAGTCAGATGTATTTAGTTTTGGTGTTATGGTTTTGGAGATAATTAGTGGGATGAAAAACAGAGATTTTTGCCATGAAGACCATCGAGATAACCTTCTTGGACATGTAAGTAATGTTGCAATACCAAGTTCAAATATTCTGGCTTGAAGGTTTTTTTTAGAACGGCTTGAAGCTATTGATTTGTTTTTTAACAGCATCCTTCTAATACTTACTAAAGTATGAATTTTGCTATGATCTAGGCATGGAGACTCTACAAATAAAACAAGAGCATTGAGCTCATGAGTGAAACTTTATGCGAGACAGCTGTCGTATCTGAATTACTAAGATCAATACATGTTGCCCTATTATGTGTGTAACATCATGCAGAAGATAGACCAACTATGTTGTCAGTGGTTTTAATGTTGGTCAGTGAGAGTGCATTGCCTGAACCTAATCAGCCAGCTTTTTTCACTGAAGAAAGTTGTCCTCAAGTTGAGTCCCTTGGATCTGCTAATCAATGCACCATAACACTATTGAATACAAGATAACACATTATTTGTAGTTTATAATAGGAACTTGTATCCACTGTAACCAGAGGTTGAATGAAATGTTGGTGATTTTAGTGTCATCGACGGCCATTTAAGTAATGGTGATTTACTAGAGATCAATGAGATTTCATGTTCGACTCGGACACGAGTTAGGGAAGTGTGGAGTGCACACTCGTTGAGTTAATATGAAACCGTAAAGTTTAGTTAGTTGGTTATATACAGTTTGATATTAACTGACTTTAACCACCCAAACTAACTAAAAAACCTGTCTTTTACATCTGATATAAGATCGGGGAGATTGGTCTCAGAACATGAATGAAAAATACATACAATTCCTCTAGTCTTCTTGTTTTTGTGATCTTGTACCTAGAACACAAAGTGTTTCTCTTCTAGTCTTATCCCGATAGAGATTTCGTGCAACCCAGGCATTTGATAGGGTCAAAATACTTTATACGGAAAGTGGACTTTTACATGATTCTAGAAGATATACAGGATCATCACAAACCCTACCAATTTCTAACAAACGTATAAAGTAGTTTGTTTGTGATAGTCTTGGACAAAATTTTGTGAAAGTGTTGTTAAAAGAAATGAAGATTTTGGTATTTGCTACGGTGAAAGGGTCCTGGTATTTTGGATGATCAAAAATGTTTTGGGAATCTGTGACTAAATGAACGCAATAGGAAATACAGAAAAGTTTGAACGTAATGATTTTGGAGATGACAAAGAAAGTCTGAAACATTGGTATATGCATGTTCAAATGGTAAAAGCATGATTGGGATCTTTTTGGCAGAATTGGAATGGTAGAAAGGGATTCATATGTTGAAAAGTCATTGACGGTTCATTCATATTTATGAGTACGCATTTCTTACTCAGTTTTTAATCTTGTGGTATGAATTACATGTATTTATTGTGTGGTCATGGTTAATTATTAAAGTGGCAATTGCGTTGTCATGGTTATCAGTTTAGAAGTTTTTAAAGTTTGTGTCTTTAAACACATTGATAGGCATTAATAATTTTATGAATTTTATAAAAACTATCAAACTGTTGAAAGTACTCGATGGAATATTGAACCTTGTCCCCCTTTGTTGATTTTCCCTGCGAAGCGTTTAAGAAACAATACAATCCTTTCTATGCTTGGTTTTGTTTTCTGCATGATGGGTGGAAAATTTCATTCAAAAGGGAAAAGAGAAAATAAAAATTTTCATAAAAAGAAAAACAGTTTATTAGCAAAACTGTATTTGGAGGTAATCGTGAATGACAGTTTTTCAATCAATCAATTATTGGATTATTGAAAGGTTCGGGATGATTTTCTTATTATGCTTTTGCTAAATTGTGAAATACTTAAGTTAATTGCCACATATAAATTATAAATTCATGTAAATTATGAATGTTTGGAATCATGTAACTGTGTTATCAGTTTAATATAAATATATGATTATGAGTATATGTTAACTATTTGATCAGTCATTTACATGAATGATCGCTAATTGTAAATGTACATGTTGTATATTTTGATATAGTCTTTGTCTATGTTTGTTTGACATATATAATGTTAAACTTTACTGCAAAGTGAATTTGTTATATTTGTGTGGCTAAAATTCATGATTACTCTTGTTAAATGTTCAAAGTACAGTAGATCACATAACGTGATTTGAATAAAAGACACGCTTTAATGTTTGTCTTTGTTTTCCTCTTGATCCATCGATGGTATAAGTGGGACACATGTTGTCTTGAACGGTGTTTGTTTGGAAAATGAATTTTCTATTGTATAGTTGTATTTTTGTATGGAATAAGGGCTTCTAAACTCTACTATGATATAGAGTGGTAATCGTGCTGGGTGACTGGCAAAAAATCATTTAGGAATTGGTTACGTCGTAACCAATTAGTGGGTTTACGCCGTAAACTTATTGGGTAATGTTATAAAAGATCATTGTGTATTTGTTACGCCGTAACCTATACGAAGGGTTTACGCCGTAGCAGGTGTGAATATTATATTCAAAGAATTTGATCTTCTGTTTCGCCGTAACCATTTGATTTACGCCATAACGAGAAAAATGGTTACAAGATTACACCGTAACACCTGGTTGTTACGCCGTAACATGAAGTCAGTAATAAAGACTTGTTGAATTCCTTTGATAAATTTAGAATTTATAAAACAGAAGTTGAATTGCAACAAAATGACTTAATTAAAACCTTACGCACAGATAGAGGTGGTGAATATTATGATCCTATATTTTTCCAATCTGTAGGAATCATTCATGAAACTACAGCTCCTTATACACCACAACAAAATGGCGTGGCTGAAAGGAAAAATAAAGCTCTTAAGAAAATGGTTAATTCCATGTTATCTTACTCGGGTTGGAGTGAGGGGTTCTGGGGAGAAGCCATGTTAACGGCTTGCTATTTATTAAATAGGGTTCAAAATAAAAAGAATAAGACTACCCCATATGAACTTTGGTATAAGAAACGACCCAACTTGTCATTTTTACAAGTTTGGGTTGTAGGGCCATTGTTAGGCTTCCGGACCCGAAAAGAAAAACTTTGGGTGAAAAGGGTATTGATTACATCTTTGTTGGATATGTTGAGCATTCCAAGGCATATAGGTTTTATGTTATTGAACCTAATGACTCAGTTTTTATTAACTCAATTATAAAGTCAAGAGATGCAATATTTGATGAGAATCGTTTCTCTTTAATACTTAGACCAAAGGATATTATACCAAATTCGGATGAATGTCAAAGGGATGATCATTCTGATGATGTACTAAGTGAGATTCTTGAACCTCGTAAAGGTAAAAGAGTTCGGAAAGCTAAATCATATGGTTCTGATTTTCAGCTATACTTAGTTGAGGGATCAAGAGATCAAGTTGGATCACAATACTCTTACTGTTATAGTATTGAGGAGGATCCTATAACCTATAATAAAGCTATGCAATCTCGAGATTCTGCTTTCTGGAAAGAAGCAATTGATGATGAGATTGGTTCTATTATGGAAAATAATACATGGGTTCTATCTGATTTACCCCTTGGTTGCAAACCTTTAGGTTGCAAATGGATCTTCAAAAGGAAGATGAAAGTCGATGGAACAATTAACAAGTTCAAAGCTCGATTGGTAATCCAAGGCTTTAGACAAAAAGAAGGGATCGATTACTTCGATACATATGCACCAGTTGCTCGTATCACTACTATTAGATTGTTGTTAGCTCTAGCAGCTATTCACAATCTAGTGATCCATCAAATGGATGTCAAAACAACTTTTTTAAATGGTGATTTAGATGAAGAGGTGTATATGAAGCAACCGGAAGGATTTGTTATGCCAGGTTATGAGCATAAGATGTGTAAGCTAGTTAAGTAGTTATATGGGCTAAAACAAGCACCTAAACAGTGGCATCAAAAGTTTGATGAGGTTGTACTGTCTAGTGGTTTTTTTTAAACCAATCCGATAAGTGTGTATATAGCAAATTTAATAGCTCTGGTGAAGGCGTTATAATTCGTTTATATATTGATGACATGTTAATTTTTGGCACTGACCGAAATCAAGTTGATAAAACTAAAAAGTTTTTGTCATCAAAGTTCTCAATGAAAGATATGGGAGAAGCAGACGTTATTCTTGGTATTAAGATAAAACGTAAAAATAAGGGGATTGTCATCACACAATCTCACTACATTGAGAAAATACTCAAGAAGTTTAATCATGAAGATTGTTCTTCGGTGAGTACTCCTATGGATCCGGTAGAAAAGCTTAAGCCAAATACAGGTAAACCTGTAGATTAGCTCGAATATTCAAGAGCTATTGGATGCTTGATGTATGCTATGACTAACACTAGACCTGATATTGCTTATGCAGTTGGTAGATTAAGTAGGTTTACTAGTAACCCTAGTAGACAACATTGGCAAGCAATAACAAGGGTATTCAAGTACTTAAAAGGTACTATGAATTATGGTTTATCATATATGGGATATCCTTCGGTGTTAGAAGGTTATTCGGATGCTAGCTGGATAAATCATGTTGAAGATTCATCTTCTACGAGTGGATGGGTGTTCCTGCTTAGGGGAGGTGCCATTTCATGGGCATCCAAGAAGCAAACATGCATCACTGGTTCTACTATGAAATCTGAGTTTGTAGCATTGGCTGCTACTGGTAAAGAAGCAGAATGGCTAAGAAACTTGATACATGAGATTATAATATGGCCAAAACCAATAGCACCAATATCTATCCGATGTGATAGTGCTCCCACAATGACTAAGGCTTATAGTCAGATATATAATGGGAAGTCTTGACACTTAGGTGTTAGGCATACTATAATTAGGGAGTTAATCATGAATGGTGTGATTTTTATTGAGTTTGTTCGGTCGTAAAAGAATTTAGAAGACCACTTGACGAAGGGTCTCGCTAGGGACTTAGTGAATAAGTCAGTGATAGGGATGGGATTAAAGTCCATATAAATCTACTATCTATGAGATACCCAATTCCTTTCTAATATGACGTTATAAGCTGAATTCAATGTGGAAAGCTCATAGCTAGAGATTAGAACACGTGTATTTATCTTCCCGATGTATGTGTTCAGACCTGCAAGTGATGGTTAGGTTAAAGTTTACCTTTTTAATGATTCTTTTGAAAAATTGCAAATGCAGGTGCAAAACTAAAAGAATCACCTATGTGAACATGAAGTTTTACCGCTTCAAGAAGCTTAAACTTGGCTTCCTGTATGTTCATTAATGGATTGTCACACATGGCTTGTAATAGTGTTAAGTAACGAACATTAGAGTGTTGTATAAACTTATGTGTATAGTATCTTCAGGTATTCAAATGGATTGACGGGTGCAATCGTTACGACACCCCGATTTTTGAATATTTGGAATGTGTATTATACTAAGATGAAAATTCAATCGCAAGACATTTTCATTTATGCATTTGTTTGTTTCGTTATGTTTGTTTTAACATAATAGCATATATCTTTATATATGTTTTCGTAAATCAAAGATTACACTAAAATGAGGGGGGATTTGTTGGTGATTTTAGTGTCATCGACGGCCATTTAAGTAATGGTAATTTACTAGAGATCAATGAGATTTCATGTTCGACTCGGACACGAGTTAGGGAAGTGTAGAGTGCACACTCGTTGAGTTAATATGAAATCGTAAAGTTTAGTTAGTTGGTTATATACAGTTTGATATTAACTGACTTTAACCACCCAAACTAACTAAAAAACCTGTCTTTTACATCTGATATAAGATCAGGGAGATTGGTCTCAGAACATGAATGAAAAATACATACAATTCCTCTAATCTTCTTGATTTTGTGATCTTGTGCCTAGAGCACAAAGTGTTTCTCTTTTAGTCTTATCCCGATAGAGATTTTGTGCAACCCAGGCATTTGATAGGGTCGAAATACTTTATACGGAAAGTGGACTTTTACATGATTCTAGAAGATATCCAGGATTATCACATCATCACAAACACCCCAATCTCTAAGATGAAATACACAAATGTAATCAAGCGACAAATGTGATTACCACGATGACTATTCATTATAAAAGATCGATGCTAAACTCGAAACATTAGGATAACTATATGACTTTGGACCGTTTTACCCATTTGACCTGCTAATAAATTAGCAACTTTACTTGTGTCATATTTGACCCATGATCAAGATGTTACAAATAACTTAACAAAAGTCAGTCCAGAGATTGGCTTAATTGTATGCTAACTAGCTATTAGTTTGACTTTTAATAAGACAATAATTGATATGATTCTTTTAGACTTGAAAAAACCAACTTGAGCTATGGTTGATAATTATATAACTGGCCAGATAGTCTAATTGGTAAAGACTTCCATTCAGTTGACTTTGATCTTTGCATTTTACTAAGATAAACAAATATGTGAATCAGAGCTTTGCTTGATGGAAAAACCTTTCCCTAATTGTACTCCTCGTTATTGCTTTGATCTTGTTCTTATCAGATTGCACTATACTAGATACCATATCTGCAAATCAAACAATCAAAGATGGTCAAACTGTTGTTTCTAACGGGGAGATGTTTTAACTAGGATTTTTTTAGCCCGGGTAAATCAACGAACCGATACTTAGGGATATGGTACAAGAAGATATCAAAGGGTACAGTTGTATGGGTTGCAAACAGAGAGACACCAATTAATGATACATTGGGTATGTTTAAAGTTAGCAGAGAGGGAATCATGCTGCATTTCAATGGTGGGAACAACATGGTCTGGTCATCCAATGCGATGGTATCATTGAGGAGTAATAATACGGAGGAGGTCATGGCACAACTTCTGGATAATGGTAATTTTATTGTGAGGGATAAAAGTCTAATTTGGCAAAGTTTTGATTATCCTGGTGACACATTATTACCAGGAATGAAACTTGGGAGGGATTTGGTAACCGGTATAGAGCGGTTCATCACATCTTTGATTATCCTCGTGTATACTACTAAAGTAGACACGAATTGATATCCACAAACATTGGCATGGCGAGGTTAAACATTAATATCGAGAATTGGACCATGGAATGGTCTCGGGTTTAGTGGCTTTATTATTGACATACCAAATCCAATTTTATCAGCTGAGTTTGTAGTTAATCAGAAGGAAGTACATTATAAATATTAACTTAAGAGTTTGGTTTTTTTGAGGATAGTTCTGGCATGGGACGGAAAGAATGGGATGTGTATGCGGATGTTGCGGTAGATAGTTGTGGTCGATTTGGACTATGTTGTCCATATGGAAGCTATAGCATTAACAAGCATCCACCCTGTACTTGTATCAAAGGTTTTGAGCCAAAACCCCCCAAAGAATGGGATGCATCTGATTGTTCGAGTGGGTGTAAACGTAAAAATCCTTTGAAATGTGAGAATAAGGATGGGTTTCAGAAAATTTCCAGAGTGAAAGTACCAGATACACGAAGGTCATGGTATAATTACAGTATGAGTCTTAGAGAATGTGAGATGAAATGCCAAAAAAATTGTTCGTGTACAGTTTATACAAGTTTAGATATCAACAATGGTGGAAGTGGTTATTTGCTATGGTTCGATGAGCTCATGGATATCAGAGTGTGTGATTCAAGTCTACATATCAACATACCAATGGCTGCTTCTGAGTCATGTTTCCTAATGAGCATCTAGAATCGCAAACCGTTATCTGTCCTATAAAAAATTAGGCAAGATGTAAGCGACGAGCGTTAATTGCATTAGATGCAACTCTTAGATTTATGAGACTCATGACTTTAGTAAATCATATAGTAATGTCATGTACATGTTTTGTCTCATCTTATGCCTCGGGTTCGAGGTCTGACCAGGTAACCCGATTTAAGTCAACCAAAAAAAAACTTGCAAAAATTGACCCGAGGTCTGACCAGAGAGAAATTTTTTGCCATAGGTTGGAATGACCCTAAGGTCTGACCAGACAAGCCAAACCAAATGCACGTGTTCTTAGTTTGATTGGCATAGACTTAAAATTATACAGAGGGGTATACACATAAGTTTTATAAAAAAATATGTGACAAAATCGTGTACAACGAAGCATGCAAAACATCTTTGTAGCACAAGTTAAGAAAACGTTTTGTTAACTTTTAATTTTAGAAACCTTTTATACGACATTGTAGTGATCATGTAGGTTCTTGGTAACTCCATTCGAACGCACAAAGAAGAGGAGAAACAGGTCCGCGCGAAGCTTATTAAAAACCTGAATTCTTTAGGAATGTCCGCCTTAAACTTCTCTTATAGTTTGTTCTAGTGGATGAACCGTACTTCCCATAGATCCGTAATGTCCAGTTTTTAAATAAAAAAACAGGTTTCATAATTTAATGTCTAGTTAAATTTCTCAAAAAACAAGTTTTACACAAAACAAATAGCCGGTCACATTGAACATCTTATTCAGGCGTGTAATTACTAGATCATATTTACATCATCTTTCACTTTAATTATTAGTCCGTATTTTATTTGTTTAGGCGTGTAACAAGGAATCAAGTAAACAAATAAGCACATTAAACAGACTAAAACTAAAGATGACATTAGTAAACAAGTAAACATGTAAAATCTGAGTTCTCTTGCGAGTCTTCCCCAATTGGAGAACCATAAGACCCTCACTAGGTTTTCATCAATGTGCCTAGATCGCCTCATTCATCACAAGAAGTGATTGAGTGGGTCTTATGGCTAGAAAAAGGAAACAAACATCATAATAAATATTTAAAAAGATCTAGTTTTCAAAAATAAAAGATTTTATTACCATAAATAAAAATCAAGATCTTTTTGATATATAGTGTGATTTACTTTCCAAAATAATCATTAACAAAAAAAGAAACAAATCTACTAAATTAACAATTTAATTTTAATTCCTTTTAACCTATATTAACAATTAATAATTTTCAAGATCTAGATCTACCATATTTTATTAATTATGGCAAGGATTTGCATAATCTTTGTCATATTTTACTATTAAAACAAAAATAAAATACTAACGCGGCAGATCAAGCATATGTTTTAATATTAGGCGTGTAAACTAGGCGTGAATATTAAAACTAAACGTGTAACCCATAATACCAAAACGAGTTGGCTCGTGATGCCACTGTTGGGATTTAACAACTAGGTAACCAATTAACTACGAGTGCACAACAGATAGATCTAGTTTTAGCATATAGATTAACACATATAAATTAAACAAGTAATTTACTAACCTTTATGTTTAATGATAAAAATCAATAAAATTTTGATCTTGAAAACTTAGTGATTAAGTTACCACCTCTACGGTTGCTCACACAATCACGTCAACAGAATACGCCAAGCTTTCTAGACTTGACTTCATGAACCAAACACCACCTTATGTTAAACCGATTACCAAACACACCCTTGTGAGTTCTTGATCTAATCGAACCAAGCAAAAACCCTAATTAGGGTTTGTACCAAAATCCTAATTCTTGTAACCTTCAAACCGTAAACCCTTGAAAGGGTTATGTGTTGCGTCGAGCTAGGAGGAACACCAAAACTAACACCACGCGTAGATCTATAATCGTCAATCAAGGAGGATGCATAAACCAAAAACCCTAAAGGGCTTTGGGTCGATTTGGTTTGAAGTGGAAGAACCGAAAACCCTAAAAGAGTTTTAGGGTTTCAGTTGGGATTTTAGGGAAGAACTAAAATCCTATAAAAGGGAAATTCGGTCGATTTAAGGGAGGAGGAGGAAGCACCAATTTCTAGGTGTTTAGGGTTTGTGATGAATGATAAATGAGGTTTAGGGTAGGGTTTATATAGGCACCCAACCCTAAAGCTTTTGGAACAAGATAAGTATCTTTTCCATATTTATCACAAATTTCCTCCTTCCTTTTTCCTCTCCTATAGCCGGCCAAACACCCCTCTAGAAGCATCTAGGAAGTCAGCCAAATAAGGCCTTACTTGTGGTTCGGATATGTCCGGTTTAGTCCTTTGGTTTTATATTTAAAGTATCTGTTAAATTAGTTATACAAGTAACGTAATTAACGACTATTTAAATATTTATTTCGTGAAGTAATAAAACATATTCTTTGTGTATTAACGTGTGTGCCCTCAATAGGCTCACGTATTTCTAATCGTAAAACATGCGGATTCAACTACCATATTCCAACACTATCATTACGTTTTAAGTTTGTGAAATGAAACTTACCAAGTATTGTCATTTCTTGATGAAAGGTCATACGTTCTTCCTGTTTGACTCCAACAGAAGGAAACGAGTATTCATCATAGTCCTGTTAATGTCTTTGGTTGTGTTGCTTTTGTCTGGACTAGCATATGCCTATAGAAAAATGCCTTACATGAAAGGCCTAGGTAACACAAATGGGTCATTTCTGCTTTTAACAAATCATATATGTATTTTGTTAGCCTTAAAATATGGTGACATATCTGGAATTACAATAGTTTAGTTATAGTGTGACACGTAGGGACTAATAATGACAAGTTACAATAGTTAGGTGTCACTAGGACTATAAATACCCCCTCTATACTTCCATGGAGGGGTGAGGATAAACATTTTTGTCTCATAAGTGTGTGTTGTTTCTATCTCTAGAAAACACACACACTCTTTCTTTTCTCTCTCTAATAAAATGGCTTACTTTCATTTCTATCCTCCTCGACCTCCGGATCGTCATTTGTAGTGAAATCTTATTATTAACAATTGGCATCAGAGCCTAGGAGCATATCGTGGTTTGCAGATTTTTGAGGTGTTCGTGGTGTTTTTTCATCAAAAAGCTTATTTTCGTAGCTTATTTCATCAATAAGCTCACGAATCAAAAAAAAATTTGGGGCTTATTGGTTCGTTTTGCTTCTTTATTTCTTGCTTCACTTGATCTACACCTTCTTGTGTTTCATTTTTCATAATAAGCTCAAAATTTCGTGGCTTATTTTCAAAATAAGCTCACGGCTCAAAAAAAAATTGGCCTTATTGGTTTGGTTTGCTTGTTTACTCCTTCATACACTTGTTCTATATCCTCTATTGTTACCATTTCAAGCATTAGATAAGCTACAAGGGTAGATTTTAAGCTTATTAAAATTCGGCTTATTTAGGAGCTTATTTTCGTGGCTTATTTGTGTTCTATCTTATCTCTTTGTGGTCCAAACCGGTCAAACAAGGGAACATAGATCCATAATTTATGCTTTAAAAGATATAGACATCTTGTTTGGTAGTAAAAGTGGTCCACACCCGAAAGTGGCTTCAAGCCAAATATGTAAGTTAAGGCCAAGCGGAATATGTCACTGGGTAAGCGAAACATGCAGGTTTGAGTGTCAAGCGAAATATGCAGGTTCAAGTCTAAGCGAAATATTACATTAACTAAAACGACATTCTGCCAAAATTTTGACTTCAAGCGGAATATGTAATTTTGATTTCAAGCGAAATATGCAGCTTTGAGTTCAAGCGGAATATGTTTTAATTTCGAAGCGAAACATGCAGTTTTGAAATCAAGCAAAATATGCAATAGTTCAAGCGAAACATGTTGGAAGATTTCAAGCGAAATGTGCAATTTCTTTTCAAGCGAAACATGTTTCTTAAACCAAGTGAAATGTGTAGATTTCAAGCAAAATATGCAGGTCTGTTTCTCAAGCAAAACATGACACTGTTTAAGGAAATTTTATGTTTTGAAAACCTATTTTCTTGAAAAAATTTTAGACCTTACCGCAAAGGTCGATCCACGCATCAGGTGGGCATGTGACCGACTTTGGGAATATGATCATCAAGACAAATCAAAACATAAACACCAAAGCAAACACAACACTTAATGCCAAAACGATCCTGAAAAGATTCACTAAAACGACAAACGGCTAAAGATTCGGACTACGATGTCAAGTGATTACGAAGTTGATTTGGTATCCCTTATTTGAGATTGAAGTTGAGTTTCACGAAGGCGTCTACTTATTTCATCATCGAGACTTCCTTCTATTTGCTACCCCTTTTCTTTAAACCCAATCTATCGATTGATGACTTGCTTGAACGTATACAGCTTATGATTAGGACTTGAATTATTTAGTTACCAGAAGTCAAGGGTGGTTGGTTACAGACCTGGTTAACTATCACTTAAAGGAGTTACATTATAGTACTCAGTGTCACACGCAGAAGACGATGTGGATAATTTCAAGAGGTGTTGTACTTCTTATACTTTTCTGGTTGGGTATAGAGTACTTATAGATTTAATCTTGCACCGTTCTTCAATCAACAACAGTGCAAGCTTAAGTAACAAATTTGGGGGATTTTACTTCATTTTCAAGTTTGGTATATCGGGTTTACTTCACCAAGTGATCACAACAATAGCCGACAGAATACGAGGTTGGTAAGTTAGCCAGAGAGTTTAAAGGTTGAGATGTAATCAGCAATTCTCACGGGATATTATTGTCCCATTCCAAGACAAAGGTACTTCACCGTCTAAGCAAAATTCTCAAAGTTCTTCAACAACATTCATATACAAGACCTTGATTATACCAAGTTTTCTTGATTCTTGCTTCATCTCCTCTACGGTTTCTGAAGACAAGAGGGCAATGCTTTGTTTGGATTTCCAGATTTGTGCTCAAGACAAGAACTTCTCGAGTATATGGCGTACACAACAATGATGCTTTTGAGAGTTCGCAACCATCATGGGGGGAAATATGTACATCCGGGACTTAGTTGACTTTGATGTTACCATGTCAACTTCCAGGGGGAAGTAATGTATACTACTTTACTTAGCATGGTTTATGAAGTATACTGCATACGTGTGAAGAATTGATGCTGATTTCTCGCATGCACCCCCGAACGAATATTCACCAAGACCTAATAACAAGAAGCAGTGGCCGTTGGTGTGGTTTGACTTCTATAAATTTCTGTTGTACACGTCAATGACAAGTAGAAGATTGTTCAAGCTACAACAAAGTTTCAGAATTTGCTTAAGACAGGGATGTTGGTTTGGGGGGAAGCTGATTCAGAAACTTTGCCAAAAAGGAGCCTATGAAGAAAGCTTTTCAAGACATGCTGCATGAATTGGGGGGAAGTTAATCTAATTTATGCATACTACAATGGTTCCTGTACAAGTAAAGACACTGAAGATCCAAGCTGGAGTACAAGTTTCAAGACAAGGAGAACTCATAAGACATCTTCAGCTTTGGAAGACTTTATTTGTGTTGTATTTGTACATGATAGGAACATTGTAAGTAATTCCGTATGTCCACATATTAAGGGAAGATTGTTAGCCTTAATATGGTGACATATATGGAATTACAATAATTTAGTTATAGTGTGACACGTAGGGACTAATAATGACAAGTTATAATAGTTAGGTGTCACTAGGACTATAAATACCCCCTCCATACTTCCATGGAGGGGTGAGGATAAACATTTTTGTCTCATAAGTGTGTGTTGTTTCTCTCTCTAGAAAATACACACACTCTTTCCTTTCTCTCTCTAATAAAATGGCTTACTTTCATTTCTATCCTCCCCGACCTCCGGATCATCATTTGTTAGTGAAATCTTATTATTAACATATTTTTCTTTAGAAAGGAAATTTATTCACACAATTCTAACAAATCAGCTTGTGTACGTCAGATGATCCATTAATCAAATATATCGTATTGTAGGAAACTAGGGTGGTGAAAGGCATAGAAGTCTGAAGATGGAACATCTGATGAGTTACAGTTTTTTAGCTTATGTGAAGTAGCAAGGGCTACTGACAACTTTAGTGTCTCGAATAAAATTGGAGAAGGTGGCTTTGGTCCCGTTTACAAGGTAATTGGTTAATATTTTTCAAATAGAATGCATTGCTTATTAGTATCAAGAATCAAAAATGTAAAAGTTAAAGAATATTATAAGTTATCACAAACTCTCGCAATTATGATCATTTAGGGTGTTCTGGAGGATGGGCAACAAGTAGCTTTGAAGAAGCTCTCAGAAACATCTTAACAAGGACTGGACGAGTTTAGAAATGAAGTCATGTGTATTGCAAAACTTTAGCATCGGGACCTTGTGAATCTTCTTGGTTACTGCGTTCATAGAAATGAACTAATTTTGATTTATGAGTATATGACGAACAAAAGCTTGGACTTGTATCTATTTGCTTTGACTCCTACTCAGCTACTCCGTATATGATTGCACTTAGTCGCTTTTTTCATACTTCATGTGATGGCTCGATGTATTTTATATCTACATCAAGACTCCCGATTTCAAATTATTCACAGAGACCTCAAGGCATGTAATATATTGCTGGACAGTGACATAAATCTAAAAATATCAGACTTCGGCCTTGCTAGAAAGTTTGTAGGACATGATGCCAATGTGAAGACAAAAAAGGTGGTTGGAACTTAGTAAGAATCCATAACATGTTGCCATTAGATAAATTTTTATCATTTTTCCTCTAATACTAATACGTCAGTTCATTATCTTCAACATTTCTACAGTGGTTACATTTATCCCGAGTATGTAGTACATGGATGATTCTTTATAAAGTCGGATATATTTAGTTTTGGTGTTATGGTTTTGGAGATAGTTAGTGGGAAAAAAAATCCTCTCACGAAGACCACAGAGACAACCTTCTTGGGCATGTATGTTAACTTAAAACTAAATCCAACTATTCTAACCAGAAGCTACTAATTTTTTTTACCATCATCCTATTTTTTAGAGCCTTCTAAGTTTTAACAACATTCTTTAGTATATACTAAAATGTGACTTTTGGTTTATTTTAGGCATGGAGGCTGTATAAAGAAAAAAAACAGTATTGAAATCATGAGTGAATCTTTACGCTCATCATGTGTTGTCTCTGAAGTACTAAGATCAATACACGTTGCACTGTTATGTGTGCAAAATCATGCAGAAGATAGACCAACTATGTTGTCAGTAGTTTCCTGAACTATTATATGCTATTCCATCCGTTAATAAATGCACCATATCACTATTGTATGCTCGATAAAAATTGATGTGCATATACCTGTGTCATGTTCCTTGTTGTCCTCTTTTGATGGATGTAAATATTAGGGTCTGTTTGTTTCTAGTTGGGGTTTACTTTGGGGATAGGGTTTAAAGGTTGGTGGGTGGGGATAACTCTTATTCCTTAATGCAATGTTTTTATGGTCAAACACAAATATATACCAAATAATTCAGGGTGGGTTTTGTATAATATCTGGAATCACTAATGGTATGACTTTGATTAGAGAGGTGTATCGGATTGGGGATATTAATTCCATTAGTTTTGTTTGGTATAAAATTATGGATATAACTATCACATTAAGTAAGATCTATTCAGTGTGTAAAATTTCATTAAATTTGTAGTGAAAATAATAATAAATGTGGGCCCTTTAGGAATGGTTAACAAAAGTTACCCCTTTCCCTTGGTATGGATCTATTATTGTTGGAATGATAGATCAACAATGAATCTCTAACCAAACATTTAATATAACTATCATTGTCATTGTTTGATTCATATTTCCTTCAAACAAACGGTTCCTCAAACTTGTTATGATACTAATGTCCAAGTACTGTTCTTATTTCTTTTTTAGCTGTAGATCAACATAATTGAGTTATAGGCCTTCAACTCCCTCCGACCCTGCAACTTATAACATGAGCACTAGAGGTGACAAATCATACCCATATGTCCTAATTTGGGCTATTTGGACCTTTTTTAACATCATGGGCTGAATGAGTGTTGTCTTTTATTCTAATTGGGCTATTTGGGCAAGACAAAAATTTAGGATTGAATAGCGGGTTTTATGGGCAGAGATGAAGAATATGTGATGGGTATTTTTTTGCTCATTGGTTAAACTTCGGTCTCATTGGGTCTCCCGGGTTTTGTTGGTTTTCATCCGTTTTATCCGTTTTTGCGCGTTCTTGTTTTTTTCTTCCCGTTAGTCTGTTTTGGTATGGATTTTCCGTCCGGAGTTTTTACGTTCTTTACGTTTTCATACAATTTTTAAACCATTTTCTTACGTTTTCTATAGTCTTCTTACGTTTCATCTGTTTTTTGCCGCTTTCGGACTTTTTTATCGCCATTTCTAACATTTTTTCGTTGTTCTTACGTTTTCGTTTGTTTTTTACGTTTTCGATCATTTTCTTCTGTTTCGTCCGTTTTCTAACGTTTTCGACCTTTTTCTAACGTTTTCGTTCGTTTTCATACGTTTTTGTACTTTTTTTACATTTTTATCCGTTTTCGTACGTTTTCTACGCTTTTGTTCATTTTCGTACGTTTTCGGCCGTTTCCGTACGTTTTCATACCTTTTTTTACATTTACATCTGTTTTCGGCCGTTTTTTACATTTTCGTCAATTTCTTACCTTTTCGTCCATTTTCGTACGTTTTTTTATGTTTATGTATGTTTTCAAAAAGTGGTGTCTTATTTCTATGTGCTTCGTTCGAGGGTAATCAATGGGACTTGATGTTAGATTGATAGTACATTTATCATCACATAGTATTGGAACCTCATTTAACATGATGTTATAGTCCACAAACGTTTACTTCATCCATAACGCTTGTTGACAAGCCCTTTCGGCCGCCACATAATTAGATTCGGTTATGGAGTTAGCAAGTGATGTTTACTTCTTTGAAAACCATGATGTTAAGCAAGATCCCACAAATGTGTAAATTCCACTTGTGCTCTTTCTATTAACTACATCACTCGCATGATCCGAATTGACATATACCAATACATTTACCCTCGTATCCTTAAGATACCAAAGACCTAAGTGTTGTGTTCTCTTAACATACCTAACTATTCTCTTAACCGCTTCTAAATGAGATACTTTATGATCTTTTTGGAATCTAGCGCAAAGGTAAACACTAAACATTATATATGGCCTACTAGCAATGAGATAAAGCAAACCACCTATCATTCCTCTATACTTAGTGTTGTCAACGGATTCACTATCTTTATTTAAAGTGAGAACTCTTTTCCTAGACATTGGATTTTGGTAATTTTGGAATTTCCAAACCAAATTTCTTAAGCATCTCTCCAATGTACTTTAATTGATTAAAAGATATTCCATCATTCATTTGCTTAATTTGTAATCCTAAGAAGAAGCTAAGCTCACCCATCATGCTTATTTTAAATTCATCATGCATCAATTTAGAAAATTCATCGCAAAGCGATTGACAAGTAGATCCAAAGATAATATCATCAACGCAGATTTGAATAATGACAAGATGTGAATCCATTATTTTAGTGAATAAGGTGTTATCTACTATTCCCATTTTATATTTGTTATTTATGAGGAAGGATTGTAATCTATCGTACCAAGCTTTAGGAGCTTGTTTGAGTCCATACAAGGCCTTTTTAAGCTTATAAACGTGATTTGGTTTTTGAAAATCAACAAAACCGAGAGGTTGTGCAAAATACACTTCCTCGTCGATTACTCCATTTAGAAAAGTACTTTTTACATCCATTTGAAAAGGTTTGAACATATAACAACATGCATATGTAAATAAAATTCTAATTAACTATAATCTAGCAATCGGGGTATAGGTTTCATCATAATTAATACCTTCTTTGTTATTATAGCCTTGTGCTACTAATCTAGCCTTATTCATACATAATACACCATTTTAATCTAACTTATTTCTAAATACCCATTCGGTTCCTATTACAATGTGATCTAACGGACAAGGAACAAGATCTTAAACATCGTTACGTATGAATTGATCAAGTTCCTCTTACATAGCCATAATCCAACTTTCATCCTTGATAGCTTCCTTAACGTTCTTGGGTTCCATGGTCGAAACAAATGCAAAGAAATTACTTCTATCTTGGGCATGTGACCTAAAAGTCCTTTCATCTAATTTTCCTACAACTTGATCTATGGGATGGTCTCTAATTTCCTGAATGTTTTCTACCTTATGAAAGACTTTTTCTAGATCACAATTTGGATTTTGGGTTCTATCATGATTTTGAACGGCATGTTCTTCAATCATGTCATCATCTACCAAATGTGATGTCCTAGATTTAGGTAGGCTTTCATCAGACGTGACATTAAGTGATTCCTTAATTTTTAAAGTTTATTTATTAGGTACTATGTATGCCTTTGATGTTTGTGAGTATCCTAAGAAGACGCCATTGTAGGAAATTGAGTCATTCGAGGAAGCGTTTTATAATGATTAGGATATAATGCATTTGCATCCAAACACCCTAAAGTATACTAGGGAAGGCTTCCCACCTCTTAGTATTTCATATGGTGTCTTATTAATTGTCTTCCTAATCAAAACCCTATTAAGTATGTATGCGACGGTTTCTACGACATTACACCAAAATATTTGTGGGATGAATTTTTCATTTAACATTGTGCGACTCATTTCTTGCAAAGTTCGGTTCTTCCTTTCAACAACCCCATTAAATTGAGGAGTGCGAGGTGCCGAAAAGTTATGAGAAATTCCATGTTTGTCACAATAGACTCCAAATTGAACTTCATTATCAAATTCTCTACCATGATCCGTTCGAATTGAGACAATCGAGCGACCAAGTAGGTTTTGTAGACTTTTACCCAATACCTTAAGTTTATCAAAAGCTTTGTTTTTTTGTTTTTAGATATAATGTCCATGTATATCTTGAGTAATCGTCTACTATTACCAAAGTATAAAAATTACCACCGTAGCTTTAAATAGATGAAGGACCAAACAAATCCATATGTAACAGTTCTAATACTCTGGTAGTTAAAATCATGTTTATAAGCGTATGACTAGCATGGACTTGCTTCCCTATTTTACATGCATCACCGAAATGATTGTCGAATTTTTCTTTTGCTAGTTTTCTTACTAATTCCTTTGAGGCTATTGATGACATCAAATAGTTAATATTTTTCTATATCAAATTCTTGTGTTTATTGCCTTATTTTATATTAATTTTATATGAATCTGGTACTTAACTTGTTTATATTTCAAATTCAGGTGATTAAGGCATTGGAACGATAAGATGCAAGAGATGGCCAAAAATAGTACCGATACTACGTAATTTAGTAGAGGTGCAAAATCTGAAGGAAGGCTACTATATCTTTACAGGAAGTGACTCTAAAGTCAAATGAAGAATAGTACAACTACTATTTTATTTAGTAGAGGTACTATATTTTTAAAGAAGAAAAACGCTGAAAAAATATCATGCTTAGAAGAACTACAACTTAGTTGGACCCTCATGGCTACGCCGTAGTTTATTATTATTTGGAAAGGATTACGAGCTAATGAAGAACTACGGCGTAGTTGACCCATTGGGGATACGTCATAGCTTTCAACGTGTTAAGGAAGGATTATGCTGACGTCACAACTACGGCGTAGTTGGCCCATAGGAACTACGCCGTCACTATTATTTGCTAAAGATGGAATGCCGTGTTGGAAAAACTACGACGTAGTTGGAACTTATAACTACGCTATAGCTAGTGACTACTCCAGGGACCTAAAGTACATAATTATTATAAAGTTTGGTGGATTAAAGTTATTTCGACAAGAACGATGGAGGGTCATTCTTGCCAATGACCCAAACCTCATATTTTGTATAATTATTAAATGAATTCACACGAATTCATTCATTCTTGTGGTTTTTTTCTGCCGACACAAAAGACAAAGAAAGAGGGAGCAACCAGGAGGGGTTCGAACATTGGTATATGGCATCTAGCACGGTTTGTAATCATACTTCAACTTTTTATGATCAATTTAATTTAATTTAATTATTTTGATTCATTTGATCAAGATTTAATTGGTTGATGTTATGTTATTTATTATGCTCTATTGTATATTTTTTGGCATTTAATTTATTAATTATACTTTCGTTTATTTATTTTTTATCTCAGTGTCTGATCATTGTTTTACATGGATATCCTTATTGCCTGTTGCATGATCCCCGAGTTTTGGTAGTGTTGAGGGTAGTGTAGATCCTGTTATACTTTATATCAGGCTGACATGTTGAATTAAGGGTTAACATGGTACTAGGGATAGGTTTGCAACCGTCCTTAGTGTAGGGATTGCTTATATCATCACCTACAGTAAGGTGGACACTTATAAAGTTTGGGAAAACTCTTCCAGGAGAGTTTATAACCGAGATGTGGGTTTATTAACACTAGAGAGATTAACGCATCTAATTCTTATGAATACAAGGTAAGTGTGGCGCACACAGAAAAATGTGCGTCGTACTTGCAACAACAAAATACATAATTCAAAAAACTAAGCACATTTAAGCAAACAAATATCACCAAAAACAAGAAAACTAACTGTTAACAACTTAAAACAATTCCCTGACAGCGACGCCAAAAACTTGATGTGTGTTTTACAAGCTTTAAATTTATAATACTAGAAATACCGATTTTTACTAAAAACACAACACGGGCAAGTATACCCTTTCGTGTATAGTATAGCCTAGGTAAGTCTAGGTCGTTCCACAGGAATTGCAAGTTTCACAGATTGTAATTATGGTGCTAAGGTCAATTTGATTGTCACTTATCAAATTAACTAAAACGTGCATATATCGAATATTGTAAAAAAGCGATTAAGAGATGATTCAAGCAAAGAATTAAAGCATGTTTGTTTAGACAATGATCACTAATACATAAAAGTGTTTAGGATAGTGTTTACAAGTTTAGAGAATAAAGATATCACGAGTCACAAATCCTTTCAGCCTTTAAGTGTAACAAATGATTATATTGATTAATAACAATGAATTCTTTCGACCATAGAAATTGTTATAATCCATATATATTATGAAATGATATAACACATATATAAAAGAACCTTTTCGGCATATATTCTTATATCAAATATGTTTTACCAAATCAATAAACATATATCCAAACACTACATATCAAAGATTATAATATGCCCAAACAAACACAAACGACTACTCCATATTCAACATCATGATAAACATACTATAAATATATATTTTGAATATTTCATCATGAAAATAACTAAGAAAATACCAAGTATCGGTTATGAGAGTGTAATGGGAACAAAATAACCAATCAACCAAACAAGCGACTAATAACCAAAACCAAGAGTCAAGCTAATGATTGAAACA
Source organism: Tanacetum coccineum (assembly GCA_026074375.1). Classification (NCBI taxonomy): domain Eukaryota; kingdom Viridiplantae; phylum Streptophyta; class Magnoliopsida; order Asterales; family Asteraceae; genus Tanacetum; species Tanacetum coccineum. The sequence continues at coordinate 57,430 of BQNB010011462.1, read as the reverse complement.
TCCAACGAATACCCAAAACCTACTGCGAATACCCAAGTATCATCCCGACTTCTGGAAATCAACAACTCAATGATTGTGTACGAGCAGGGGTGTTTGGATCAAAGGATAGTCACCCTCCTTTGTCTAAATTCTCTTCTCCAAGTTGTTCTATGGATTGTGTATGTTCCCCTGGCCAAAATAGATTATTTATAACCTTTTCCAACACTTGGGGACCAAGGGGAAGTAATATGATCGGACGATGAGTTAATGGGAGTCATAAATATGCATTATTAGCTGATCAGAAGCGAAGTGCGCCATACTTTTTTTGTGCGGGTCGTACTTAGGTTGATGAAAAGTGTGTCATACTTATTGGCAAGTACGGTGTACTTGTGCTTATTTTTAGCTCTTAGACAAAAAAATCTAAGTTGTAGATAATTATTTTGCCGTCGTGTGGCCGCCTTAATCAACTCAATCCAAGTTAGTATGCTCAAGTTATGGCCAAAACAGTGGACATGTGTCGGGAGATCTTTAACTTTAGTTATTTCTTCGTTTAAGCTCCATATCTTTCGTGTTTCCTTCTGTTCCCTTCCACGACACATCTTATGAACCTACAATAGCAAGTATAGTCTATTAAGTATTGAAAGTTCATATAATTAACCAATAAATATACTATGCATTACCAACTCTAAGTGTACATCACCTAGCTCATAAATGGAAATGTTTTCTTGTCATGTAAAAGTATGGATTATCCCATGATAATAAGGAGAGTGTTGGCTTGCCATTTTCTTTGTAAGTAAGAAAGTATTACTTGAAATGAAAGTATAATGTATCATGTATGTTTAATTAGCTAGGTGATGTACAAAGCCACTTGGAAGATTTTTCTTATATTTCTTGTATAAATTGCAACAATTTCGTCCTATGTATGATATATATGATATATTTTTGTAACTTTTATGTATTGGGTATAAAAGTGGGTATTTGTTGAAGCGTAGAAAAGTTTTGGTGGTTCCGGGTATGCCTAAACGTATTTTATTGCGAAACGTAATCACTTTACGCAACCAATAAAAATAAAATGAACAAAGTTAATAATTATCCTCAAAATAATTACTTAACACTTGCTTGATGTAAACATTTAATTGTTTGGTGCCCGTTTACATTGAACGCTAATTTTTAGCCTACGCGATTTAGCTTAACATTTACGATTTAAAACAAACGCGTACAATACAAAAGATTCATTGTAGATTTATCGACGTTGTCAATGACTTGAAAACACGGGGTGTTATAGACTTCCCCCGTTAAACGAGCCTTGTCCTCAAGGCTTACGATGCAGCACTTGACGACGGTGCGGTCTTGGTGAAGAGGTGTGGGTATTTCTTCTTGAATTGGTCTTCACGTTCCCACGTGAACTCAGGACCTCTCTTGGAGTTCCATCGAACCTTGACTAATGGGATGCGGCTTCGCTTCAACCGTTTAACTTCACGGTCCATGATCTCAACGGGTTCCTCAACAAACTGAAGCTTGTCATCAAAATGAAGTCCATCCAACGGAACGGCTAACGGTTCGTCGGCATAGCACTTTTTCAGATTGGATACATGAAATGTATTGTGAACCCTGCTTAACTCTTCTGGAAGCTCGAGCTTGTAAGCAACCTCTCCAACCTTTTCTAACACTTTGAAAGGTCCAACATACCTAGGGTTTAACTTCCCCCGTTTGCCAAAATGTACGACCCCTTTCCAAGGCGAAACTTTAAGCATAACTTTATCCCCGACTTGGAATTCCATCGGTTTACGCTTCAGATCGGCGTAACTCTTCTGTCTATCACGGGCGGCTTGCATCCTTTGCTTGATTTGGACGATTTTCTCAGTCGTCTCTTGAATTAGTTCTGGACCGAGGATTTGAGCTTCTCCAACTTCGGTCCAACAAACAGGTGAACGACACTTTCGACCATAAAGTGCTTCAAATGGTGCGGCCTTGATGCTAGCGTGATAGCTATTGTTATATGAGAACTCGACTAATGGCAATTGGTTAACCCATCCCTTTCCAAAATCGATTGCACAAGCACGCAACATATCCTCGAGAGTTTGAATAGTCCTCTCGCTTTGTCCGTCTGTTTGTGGATGGTATGCAGTACTCATATCCAAGTTAGTACCTAAAGCATTCTGGAGTGACCTCCAGAAATTGGATGCGAACCTCGGGTCGCGATCACAAATGATTGAAACAGGTATTCCATGCCTCGTGACAACCTCCTTTAGGTATATTCTTGCAAGTTTATCCATAGGATCAGTCTCTCTCATTGGTGTGAAAATTGCAGACTTAGTGAGTCGGTCAACAATCACCCAAATGGTGTCGTAGCCTTGCGACGACTTAGGAAGCTTAGTGACAAAATCCATAGTGATGTTGTCCCACTTCCATTCAGGTATCTTGGGTTGTACTAACAATCCTGATGGCCTTTGATGTTCGGCCTTGACTTTAGCACAGGTCAAACACTTGCTAACATAGGTGGCGATGTTTGCCTTCATATTGGGCCACCAATATAGCTTCTTCATATCTTGGTACATTTTGTCAGAACCCGGATGAATAGAGTATTTTGACTTGTGGGACTCGTGCATAATCACAGTCCTCAAGTCGCCATAACATGGTAACCAACTCCTGCCATTGAAGCATAGAGTTCCATCTGCTCGTGGTTCTAACTTTTCTGTTCTGAATTTCTCTAGATCTTTAGAATTTTCAACCAACATACCTCCAACATCTTCGTTCTTGAGGTTCTCCGGCTTTCGAGCTTCAGTCTGAACATTCAGAATTTGTTTAGGAAGATCCAAGCCAATAGTCATGACTAGGGCTCGAACCCTTAATGGTTGATCTCTCTCATTCCTGCTTAGAGCATCAGCAACAACGTTTTCCTTTCCCAGGTGATAACGAATCTCAAAATCGTAATCACTGAGCAAATCCAACCAACGATGTTGCCTCATGTTTAACTCTTTCTAATTAAGAATGTGTTGTAGGCTCTTATGATCAGTGAACACCGTGCACTTGGTTCTATACATATAGTGCCTCTAAATTTTGAGAGCGAACACTACTACTCCAAGTTCCAAATCATGAGTCGTATAGTTCTTCTCATGAATCTTCAGTTGGCGTGATGCATAAGCAATCACCTTTTCTCTTTGCATTAACACAGCGCCCAAACCCTTCTTTGAAGCATCACAGTATGCGATAAAATCTTCGCTTCCTTCAGGTAAGGCCAGGATTGGTGCACTGCACAACTTCTGCTTTAACAGTTGAAAAGTTGCTTCTTGTTTATCACCCCAAACAAACTTGACCTTCTTCTGGGTGAGCTTGGTCATCGGTTTGGCGATCTTCGAAAACCCTTCAATGAATCTCCGGTAATACCCAGCAAGACCTAAAAATTGACGAATCTCCGTTGGTGACTTAGGAGATGCCCAATCTTTAATGGATTCGATCTTGGCAGGATCCACGTGAATGCCCTCACTATCAATCACGTGACCAAGGAACTGTACTTTGGGAATCCAAAATTCACACTTGGAAAATTTGGCATACAACTCCTCTTTCTTAAGCAATTCTAAGATTAGCTTAAGGTGCTCTTCGTGTTCTTGCTTGTTCTTTGAATATATCAGAATATCATCAATAAAGACAATCATGAATTTATCCAAATATGGTTTGCACACCCGATTCATAAGGTCCATGAATACGGCAGGTGCGTTTGTCAAACCAAACGGCATAACTTGAAATTCATAATGGCCATAACGGGTTCTGAAAGCGGTTTTTGGAATGTCTTCTTCTCGAACCCTCAGTTGGTGATAACCTGACCTTAGGTCGATCTTCGAGTAGACACTCGACCCTTGAAGCTGATCAAATAAATCATCAATTCTTGGGAGCGGATAACGGTTCTTCACCGTTAGCTTGTTCAATTCCCGATAATCAATGCACATCCGGAATGATCCGTCTTTCTTCTTGACAAACAAGACCGGAGCTCCCCAGGGTGAGGAACTAGGTCTTATAAAGCCTTTGTCAGATAGTTCTTTTAGTTGCTCCGACAACTCTTTCATTTCAGAAGGTGCCAATCGATAAGGCGCCCGAGCTACGGGTGCAGCACCAGGTACCAAATCGATTTGGAATTCCACTTGTCGAGTCGGAGGAAGACCCGGCAAGTCCTCAGGAAAGACTTCAGGAAAATCTCAAACTATTGGTACATCCTCAAGTCGCTTCTTCTCCGACTTGTCTTCAACCTCATTTGTAGTGACATGTGCCAAAAAGACTGGACATCCTTTTAGCATGTATTCTTGTGTTTTAGAGTACGAGATAATGTGTAGACGAGCCTCGTGTCCCTGGTTGCTTTCGTCACCGTGAACAATTAATGTTTCATTTCCCTAGGGGATACGAACGATCTTTTCGGCACACACAATGATTGCTTGGTACTTTGCCAACCAATCCATCCCAATTATAGCGTCGAAACTACCAAGTTCTACGGGCATTAAATTTATGTTGAATGGGTGGTTCAGGAGATTTAATGTGCAACCCCTAAGGATAGTGTTTAACCCAATTATCCTCCCGTCAGCTAGTTCGACATCATAATAGTGATCTAAGGTAGATGGCGTGATATCCATTTGGGAACTAAATGCAGTAGACACAAAACTCCTATCGGCACCAGTATCAAATAATATAGAAGCATAGCGGTTGTTGAGAAGGAACGTACCCGTCACGACATTAGAGTCTGGGTTGTCCCTGCACGTCCCACTATATACACTTTGGCTGGAGCCCTGTCATTACCAACTTGATTTCCATAATTTTTGTTGTTCTTTAGCTTTGGGCATTCCCTCTTGTAGTGTCCTTGAACTCAACACTCGAAGCAAGTAGGTTTTTGGCCTGACCCAGTGCCCCTCTGATTGTTAGTATTGTTGGCATTTCCCGTACTCCAACAGTCACAAGCAAAATGGCCAACTTTGTTGCATTTGTGGCATTTTGGAGCACACGGATCGTCGTGGTGATAGTTGCATTTAGAGCATAGGGGTTTAGATCCCCCGTATGGCTTCTTTTCACCAGTCCCTGCAGTATAGGCCCTGCCAGTGTTCTGTCTGCTATTGGTTTTGATTGTTTCGGGAAGTGTTTTCAAACTTCCTTTTGTTCTCAGCCTGTCTTTCAGCAATAGTGGTGACTTTCTTATCCATTAGTTCAGTGGCCATTTCAACAGCCTCTTGCATGGTTTTTGGCTTTGATGCTACAATGTTTTCATGGATCATGTCGGGTAATCCGTCGACGTACCTTTCAATCTTGTCAGACTCCTCCAGAAACATCCTAACACACAGCAGTGCTAGTTCCTGGAAACGTTGGTTGTACCCTATCACATTAGTACCCTTTACTTTCAAATTCCACAATTCAGCCTCAAGCTTTTTCATCTCGTTCCTTGGACAGTACTTGTCAGTCATTTTCTTTCTTAGATCGGCCTAAGTCATTGCATATGCAGCATCATGAATAACAGTCATAACATGGGAATTCCACCATGTTAGAGCACCTACTAGAAAAGTAAAATGTGGAAAACTTAACCTGATTTTCCATAGGGCAGTTGCTTATGTGGAAAACAGTCTCCATCCTTTCGAACCATTGAGTTAATTCAACAACTCCCTCAGTGCCTTTGAAATATAGAGTTTTTCACTTCATAAAGTCTTGGTAAGTGCATTCTCGAATAACGCGTTCAGTCTTTCTGCCACCCGTTCCCGAAGTGTGGCTATCATCGCCATTCCTATTTGCATCTCTTGCTGCCAAAGCGGCAGTGACACCTTGGTCAATCATTGCTTGAAGTTAGGCATTAGTGACCGATGTGGTGGTGGTTGTTGTTGGGGCTGGGGTTGTTGTGACCGGTGTTGACCTTGTGGCTCGTTTTGGTGCCATTTTCTTCTATCACAAGAAAATACAATTCCCATCAGATTTCATAAAATTATAACCATGACATGACATATACATGATAAATAAAGTGAGATCACATCACACAGTGAAATATACAACTGAATTGTAATCAACAATGATATAACCAAATCGACATTCATTCATAAACAAATTTGATTACAGACGTGACATAATACAACCATTCCATATATAAATTGGAAAACATACATGAATGGTCCAGATACAAAATGATCATAACGTTTAGGTTACAAAATAAACATAATAACCTAAAGCCTTACTAGCTAGGATTAAACCCGTAATACTTAGTAGGCTATATACAAAATGACTAGCCATAACATGATCTAATCTATAAACTGCTACTAGCCTCCTCTGGCAGCTCTGGTTGTGCATGACCTCCAGCGGGTCCCTACTGTCCTGTAGTGAGGTAACCCGTCCCTGTAGTGTTGTGACCCGTCCCTATAATGCTACCACCTGTGCCTGTCAGGCTATCACCTGCCCCTGCAAGGTGGTCACCTGTCCCAGTAGTGGAGTTACCTCTCTTTGTAGAGACTGCATAACTGTCAATGTTTGTATAAGCTGCTACTGTCGGGTATGATCAGCTGTCCTTAACTCTCTCATCTCTGCAGATCTCCTATGGTCTGCCTTCAGCATCTCTGAAGTGACAGCATGTCTCCTGCGATCAGCATCATGCAACTCTCTAATCTCTGACATCTGACCTAGTACGGTATTGCATAGTGACATATCCTCTCCACGGGCAAGATCACTCGCATCCATCGATCGCCTCCAAGCCTCTCGGGACAATCTAGCCTCTGTCTCCATCTGATGACGTGTATATGCATGTGCTCGTCTGTCTCTAAACAACATATTGAGCCTACCAGCCAATAGCTGTCTATGACTCTGCTCATCGTCTAACCTCGTATAAACCTCATTCGTGTCCTGCCTAACCCTAGTCTCAAATGCTGTCATATGTCGACCTAACTCTGTGTCAGTACTAACTGGTGCCCCCTGAAGGGTCTCAACTATCTCGTCCCATGAGTTGGTGATCCCATATCTAACCTCTCTCTCTGGATCACACCGGATCTCCCTATCCATAGTAGCTACAAATCCATAGTCTGCCCTAAGACCTCCAGCCGGTCTAGCAGCAGCAGATGAGCTCTCTCCTACCTCGTATCCAGGACCAAGAGCGATACCTAACCTCTTCCGAGGTGGTAAGGTAACCTCGGGTCTGTCCTCCCTACGACTAGCAGAGGGTAGTAGCAATGGTGGTGATGAAGTAGGAACTGATATGGGCAAGGGTGGTGGTATCCCTAATGATGGTGCATCTGGTCTGGTGGGGGAGAGTATAAAGGGTGGTGGTAATGGTAGAGAATGGGAAGTAGATGCAGCCTCAGCTCTCATCCAGATCATCGCAGCTCGATAGCCCAATGAACGAATGGGGCTAGGAGGTGGTGCTGGTGATAACACAGGTGAGGGTGGTGATAGTGGTAGTGATGGAGAAGGTATCTGGGGAAGTGGTGAAGACCATGGGGAGAGTGGTGATGATGGTGGAGTAGATATAGCGAGAAGTCTGGCAACCTCTGCATCAGACCATACTGGTGTAGGTACTGGAGCTGGAATAGAAATCCTAGCTGTCACACGATATGCAGGGTGTGGTGGTGGTGTGGCCGCAGACTCATCAGTCTCAAATGGCTCTGTCTCCTTCGCAGATGGGGCCTGATCAGTAGCTAGTAATGCAACAACTACAGAGTCGACAGGAGCTAGGTGCTCCTCCTCCTCCTCATCATCGGCCTCGATGTCAATGTCATCATCCTCATCATCTTTTGATGACCCCTCCTCGTCATCGCCGTCATCTCCTCTATCGATAGGATAATCGAAAGGATCCTCCTCGGGGTCCTCATCGTCATCCTCCTCTGGGTCCGCCTCAGGATCGGACTCCAGGACATAGTCAGGTGACTGAGCAGTGGGTGAGGCATCCTCAACACCTGGCTAATCTTCAGCAACAATCTCATCATCAGTATGCTCTGGGCCTGGAACATAATCTGGCAAAGGTGGTGCCTGCTCTGGCTCCTCAGGGCCAGGCACGTAATCTGGAGAAGGTGGGGCTTGAAGAGCGGCCTCCAAGTATGGGTCCTCTAGCATCCGAGGCAGCTCAAGGTACTCTTGATCATCGGCTCTCGGTGATCCTATGTCTGATAAATCCTCAAATGTGCTGGAAACCTCCGTGTATGTAACCCTCGATTCATCCGAATCTGACATGACTGAATCTAAAAATTCAAAATAGCTTATATTAGTATTTAATATAAGACTCTTATAGTAATATACATTTATATCATAACATGTATATCAATTATGAATGCATCTAGTCCAACCAACTAATGCAACAAGTAGTGTATGCATGAATGTATGCACATATGTATGTCCCGTGTAAAACCCCTTTGTATGAATTCGATGTTTGAAAACGGTTATAGTCCAGCAAAAACATTTGACCTGGTTCTCTATAACCTTGGCTCTTGATACCAATCTGTAACACCCCCAAATTGGGTCGCAGCGGAATAAGGGTCCGGGGCGTGTTACTTCATAGATCAATAACACAAGATATATATATATATATATAACGACCAAAAAGTCGTTTTAAAACTGATACATTGGATTTAACAAATATTTGATACAAATAGCCCGAAGCTTTAACTTGTTCCTTGTTATTATTACAAAGATACTGGTTCACAACACATGAGTTTCCCAAAACATAATGCAACCATATCTTTAGCATGACATCCCAAAACAAAATCACCAATGTATCCTTGGCACCTTATGCTTACTGATCTCCTGAAAAACATTGCTTTAAAACGTCAACAATAATGTTGGTGAATTCATAGGTTTGATAAATCATATATTGTAGGACCACAAGATTTCCCAAGTGTATGATAATGCAACAGATGCAGACATCATATAAATGTAATTACGTTGCCCTAAGCTCATGACACTGAAGCTCGACATAAATGAATACCATATAAATGGCCTACATTGCCCGTGATGATGTTCTAACCCGCAACATCCTAAGTTCGACATGGTATACGTTCGTTTGCCCAGTGATAGCTAATCACCCGAACGGGGATGTCAATCCCAATAGATCTATTCATAACATTCGCGCTCACAGTCCAGTAATTGACAGTTCATGATAATGGGCTCAGATTGGGTTATCGCTACTTAGGCAACACGTAATCATAATATAAAAGTATCCACTTGTGTCCAGTTGTAAAACGTTGCATGTTTCTCACCCCAAAAATATATATAAAACAAGTAAAACATGGGGCTATAAACTCACCTTGAGTGAGCGAATAACAAGTATATCACAGATAATGCGTCACGTAAATCGTCAGATGCAACCTATTTAATTTAAGGTTGTATAAGTACTAATCACATTGTGTAACTACTACCATATATCATTCTATATAGCTAATCACCATCTAATTGTTTTGGTAAAATTGTGTTTAATAAGTTAAAACGTTTATAATTGCCGTTGTAGTAAAACTGGCGTAACTTTCGCGTTTTAAGCCCGATTTTGACGTTTCTTATGCCCACGCTTTCGTATTAGGAAGAGTTATCATAATTTGACATTTTCATATTTTTAATCCCTGATGAACAGTACTTTTTTACTGTTCACGCCAGTTATAAAGTTATTTTTATAGTTTTAGTTATCGTAAAACCCGTAAACGTCGTATTTTATTCGTTATAGCTCCGTTTTTAGCGATTATTTCGAGCACGTTCTCGTAATTGAAAGTTATAATGATTTATGAGGTTTAAAAAAGTAAAAGTTTCTGTCATGAATAGTAACTTTTATAAAAATAGTTTTATAAAAGTATTTATTGTCATAAACTCGCGAAATTCATAACTCATTCGTTATTAATTGAAAAATTACAATTCTTATCATTTTGGAATCCTAAAAATATGTGTTATTTGTTAAAATTACCAAACTTGCTGTTTTCTATAATTTTTATAAATTGTTTTATAAAAATTCTTTTATAAATTCGTTTATTTATCGTATAACTTATTTTTACCGTAACTTTTTCGTTATTTATCCGTTTTTCAAGTTCTTTACATGCCCGGATTCGTCTTGAGATGTAGTATTTTATAAAATCATAAAATAGATATGTTCATATTCTAATTTTTGGCAGAATGTTGTGATGACATTCTTAATTCCATATTTAAACCTTATTTTCATACTTTTCAACTTTATAATCTATCTTAAGTCTTATATACCATATATGTTATGTGTCTTACTTATAATAGAGTCCATTAGTCCACATATTATCCAAATATCCAAGTTAACAAATCTATAATAATACTTTTAATCACAACTTTCTTAAGTAATCCTTAAAACCCTAATTTGTACATATACATGTTTACACATAACCAACATGTTACAACACTTATAACCCCATTATATCATGATATTACCAACCTAATATCATATGAAAAAGTGTACAAAAGCATAATCACAAGTAAAAATTCTTTTTACATGTTAAAAAGTCCTAAATGGTGATTTTGCTATATAAACATCATAAGTACATATAATCTTGGAAATGAAAAGTTAAGTGTGTTGGATAACCTTAATGATGATGTATGATGATGACAAATAATATCTAAACCCTTGTGTAGATATTAATCCAAAGCTTTCAAAGCTTAAAAACCCTAGTTTTCTTAAAGAAAAACTTTCACTTGTAACCACTTGATTAATCCTTGAAATGCTTAATCAAGCCTTCACACCTCCTTGGAATATCTTAGATATAGTGTAGGATTATTTAGAATTGAGGTAGATAAAAATTTAAGAATGGTTTAGGGTGTTTTGGTTCTTGTCGTGGCCAATTAAGGAAAAAGGGGAGGGATGGAGTTGTTTTTCTTAAGTGTTTTGAGAGTGTGTAAGTTATTACTTGCAATACATGACTTATATGATATATGAGCTAGTCAAAAGGTCATAGAAAAGTCTAAAACATCTTGAGGGTCTTAAGGAAGAATAGTGGTCAAAAGACATAAGTTTTAATTACTTGTTGGATGTACAAATCAAGTTGGGAGATTTTTGTGTACTCTTTGACCCATGGTCCTTGTTGATGCTGGATAATAGGGGGGAAAGGGTTCATGAAGTGTTTTTGGATACTTTGAATATTTTATGTGTTCATTCTTATATACTTGAAGTATTTAAAAGTGTAGTCTAAATATTAAAGTGTAAACTTGCAAGTTGTAAGTCTTGGTTGGTTTTTCTTATGTACAAAGTGACTAATAATATTTACTTGGGTAAAGTTTAATAAAACTTTGAGTGTTAGATGTAAAAATAAGTATTTGTTGAAGAGTAGATTTATTTTGATGGTTCCGGGTATGCCTAAACGAAATTTTATCGCGAAACGTAACAAATTTACGTAACCAATAAAATAAAATGAACAAAGACCATAATTATTCTTAGAATAATTATTTAATACTTGATTGATGTAAACATTTAATTGTTTGATGCCCGTTTATATTGAACGCTAATTTTTAGCGTACGCGATTTAACTTACCATTTATGATTTAAAGAAAACGCATACAATACAAAAGATAAATAGTAGATTTATCGACGTCGTCAATGACTTGAAAACACAGGGTGTTATAGACTTCCCCCGTTAAACGAGCCTTGTCCTCAAGGCTCACGATGCAGCACTTGATGACGGTGCGGTCTTGGTGAAGAGGTGTGGGTATTTCTTCTCGAATTGGTCTTCACGTTCCCACGTGAACTCAGGACCTCTCTTAGAGTTCCATCGAACCTTGATTAATGGAATGCGGCTTCGCTTCAACCGTTTTACTTCACGGTCCATGATCTCAACGGGTTCCTCCACAAACTGAAGCTTGTCATCAAAATGAAGTCCATCCAACGGAACGGATAACGGTTCTTTGGCATAGCACTTTTTCAAGTTAGAAATACAATTAAATGTATTGTTAACCCTCAAAGTTTCCTTCTGGAAGCTCGAGTTTGTAAGCAACCTTTCCTAACACCTTGAAAGGTCCAACATACCTGGGGTTTAACTTCCCTCGTTTGCAAAAACGTACAACTCCTTTCTAAGGCTAAACTTTAAGCATAACTTTATCCCCGACTTGGAATTCCATCAGTTTACGCTTCAGATCGGCGTAACGCTTCAGTCGAACACAGCGTCTTGCCCATCCTTTGCCTTGATTTGATGATTTTCTCAGTCGTCCTCTTGAATAGTTCTGGACCGAGGAATTTGAGCTTCTCCAACTTCGTCCAACAAAACAGGGTGATGACACTTTCGACCAAAAAGGTGCTTCGAATGGGGCGGCCTGATGCTAGCATAGATAGGCAATTGTTTATCAAAGAATCTCAACTAACGGTGAAGTGATATAACCCAACCTTTTTCGAAATCGATCACACAAGCACGCAGCATATCCTCGAGAGTTTGAATTGTCCTCTCGCTTTGCCCGTCTGTTTGTGGATGGTACGCAGTTCTCATATCCAAATTAGTACCTAAAGCATTCTAAAGTGACCTCCAGAAGTTGGATGCGAAGGATATAAGTAATACCCAACATCGCGATCACAAATGATTAAAACAGGTATTCCATGCCTCGTGACAACCTCCTTTAGGTATATTCTTGCAAGTTTATCCATAGGATCAGTCTCTCTCATTGGTGTGAAAATTGCAGACTTAGTGAGTCGGTCAACAATCACCCAAATGGTGTTATAGACTTGCGAAGTCTTAGGGAGATTTGTGACAAAATCCATAGTGATGTTGTCCCACTTCCATTCAGGTATCTTGGGTTGTACCAACAATCCTGATGGCCTTTGATGTTCGGCCTTGACTTTAGCACAGGTCAAACACTTGCTAACATAGGTGGCGATGTCGGCTTTCATATTGGGCCACCAATATAGCTTCTTCATATCTTGGTACATCTTGTCGGAACCCGGATGTATAGAGTATTTTGATTTGTGGGACTCGTGCATGATCACAGTCCGCAAATCACCATAACAGGGTAGCCAACTCCTGCCATTGAGGCATAGAGTTCCATCCGTACGGGGTTCCAACTTTTTCGTCCTAATTGCCTCTGGATTTTTAGCGTTTTCAACCAACATTCCTCCAACATCTTCGTTCTTGATGCTCTCTGGTTTTCGTGCTTCGGTCTGAGCATTCAATATTTGTTTGGGAAGATTCAAGCCAATAGTCATGACTAAGGCTCGAACTCTTAATGGTTGATCTCTCTCCTTCCTGCTTAGAGCATCAGCAACAACGTTTGCCTTTCCTAGGTGATATCGAATCTCACAATCGTAATCACTGAGCAACTCCAACCAACATCGTTGTCTCATGTTCAACTCTTTATGATTAAGAATGTGTTGTAGGCTCTTATGACCAGTGAACACCGTGCACTTGGTTCCATACAGGTAGTGCCTCCAAATCTTGAGAGCGAACACTACTGCTCCAAGTTCCAAATCATGAGTCGTATAGTTCTTCTCATGAGTCTTCAGTTGGCATGATGCATAAGCAATAACCTTTTCTCTTTGCATTAACACATCGCCCAAACCCTTCTTTGAAGCATCGCAGTATGCGATAAAATCTTCGCTTCCTTCAGGTAAGGCCAGGATTGGTGCACTGCACAACTTCTGCTTTAACAGTTGAAAAGCTGCTTCTTGTTTATCACCCCACTCAAACTTGACCTTCTTCTGAGTAAGCTTGGTCATTGGTTTGGCGATCTTCGAAAACCCTTCAATGAATCTTCGATAATACCCAGCAAGACCTAAAAATTGACGAATCTCCGTTGGCGACTTAGGAGATGCCCAATCTTTAATGGATTCGATCTTGGCGGGATCCACGTGAATACCCTTACTATCAATCACGTGACCTAGGAACTGTACTTTAGGAATCCAAAATTCACATTTGGAAAACTTGGCATACAACTCCTCTTTCTTAAGCAATTCTAAGATTAGCTTAAGGTGCTCTTCGTGCTCTTGCTTGTTCTTTGAATATATCAGAATATCATCAATAAAGACAATCACGAATTTATCCAAATATGGTTTGCACACCCGATTCATAAGGTCCATGAATACGGCAGGTGCGTTTGTCAAACCAAACGACATAACTTGAAATTCATAATGGCCATAACGGGTCCTGAAAGCGGTTTTCGGAATGTCTTCTTCTCGAACCCTCAGTTGGTGATAACCCGACCTTAGGTCGATCTTCGAGTAGACACTCGACCCTTGGAGCTGATCAAATAAATCATCAATTCTTGGGAGCGGATAACGGTTCTTCACTGTTAGTTTATTCAATTCCCGGTAATCAATGCACATCCGGAATGATCCGTCTTTCTTCTTGACAAACAAGACCGGAGCTCCCCAGGGTGAGGAACTAGGTCTTATAAAGCCTTTGTCAGATAGTTCTTTTAGTTGCTCCGACAACTCTTTCATTTCAGAAGGTGCCAATCGATAAGGCGCCCGAGCTACGGGTGCAGCACCAGGTACCAAATCGATTTGGAATTCCACTTGTCGAGTCGGAGGAAGACCCGGCAAGTCCTCAGGAAAGACTTCAGGAAAATCTCAAACTATTGGTACATCCTCAAGTCGCTTCTTCTCCGACTTGTCTTCAACCTCATTTGTAGTGACATGTGCCAAAAAGACTGGACATCCTTTTAGCATGTATTCTTGTGTTTTGGAGTACGAGATAATGTGTAGACGAGCCTCGTGTCCCTGGTTGCTTTCGTCACCGTGAACAATTAATGTTTCATTTCCCCAGGGGATACGAACGATCTTCTCAGCACACACAATGATTGCTTGGTACTTTGCCAACCAATCCATCCCAATTATAGCGTCGAAACTACCAAGTTCTACGGGCATTAAATTTATGTTGAATGGGTGGTTTAGGAGATTTAATGTGCAACCCCTAAGGATAGTGTTTAACCCAATTATTCTCCCGTCAGCTAGTTCGACATCATAATAGTGATCTAAGGTAGATGGCGTGATATCCATTTAGGAACTAAATGCAGTGGAAACAAAACTCCTATCGGCACCAGTATCAAATAATATAGAAGCATAGCGGTTGTTGAGAAGGAACGTACCCGTCACGACGTTGGAGTCTGGGTTTGTCCCTGCACGTCCCACTACATACACTTTGGCTGGAGCCCTGTCATTACCAACCTGATTTCTACGGTTTTTGTTGTTCTTCAGCTTTGGGCATTCCCTCTTGTAGTGTCCTTGAACTCCACACTCGAAGCAAGTAGGTTTCTGGCCTGACCCAGTGCCCCTCTGATTGTTAGCATTGTTGGCATTTCCCACACTCCTACAGTCATGAGCAAAATGGCCAACTTTGTTGCATTTATGGCATTTTGGAGCACACAGACCGTCGTGGTGATAGTTGCATTTAGCGCATAGGGGTTTAGATCCCCCGTATGGCTTCCTTTCACCAGTCCCTGCAGTATAGGCCCTGCCAGTGTTCTGCCTCTTGTTCTGTTGTTGTTGGTTTTGATTGTTTCGGGAAGTGTTTTCAAACTTCCTTTTGTTCTCAGCCTGTCTTTCAGCAATAGTGATGACTTTCTTATCCATCAGTTCAGTGGCCATTTCAACAGCCTCTTGCATGGTTTTCGGTTTTGATGCTACAATGTTTCCATTGATCATGTCGGGTAATCCGCCGACGTACCTTTCAATCTTGTCAAAATCCTCCGGAAACATCCTAACACATAGCAGTGCTAGTTCCTGGAAACGTTGGTTGTACCCTATCACATCAGTACCCTTCACTTTCAAATTCCACAATTCAGCCTTGAGCTTTTTCATCTCGTTCCTTGGACAATACTTGTCAGTCATCATCTTCCTCAAATCAGCCCAAGTCATTGCATATGCAGCATCATGACTGACAGTCATAACATGGGAATTCCACCATGTTAGAGCACCTGCTAGAAGAGTACAAGTGGAAAATTTAACCTGATTTTCCACAGGGCAATTGCTTATGCGGAAAACAGTCTCCATCCTTTCGAACCATTGAGTTAATTCAACAACTCCCTTAGTGCCTTTGAAATATAGAGGTTTGCACTTCATAAAGTCTTGGTAAGTGCATTCTCGAACAACGCGTTCAGTCCTTCTGCCACCCGTTCCCAAAGTGTGGCTGTCATCGCCATTCCTGTTTGCATCACGTGCTGCCAAAGCGGTAGTGACACCTTGGTCAATCATTGCCTGAAGTTGGGCATTAGTGACCGATGTGGTGGTGGTTGCTGTTGGGGCTGGGGTTGTTGTGACCGGTGTTGACCTTGTGGCTCATTTTGGTGCCATTTATTATTCACACAGAAAATACAATACCCGTTAGATTTCATAAAATCATAACCATGACATGACATATACATGATAAATAAAGTGAGATCACATCACATAGTGAAATATACAACTGAATTGTAATCAACAATGATATAACCAAATCGACATTCATTCATAAACAAATTCGATTACAGACGTGACATAATACAACCATTCCATATATAAATTGGAAAACATACATGAATGGTTCCACGATACAAAGTTTGTCATGTCGTTTAGGTTCAAATAAAACATAACAACCTAAAGCCTTACTAGCCAGGATTAAACCCGTAAATTAATTGTAGGGACTATATTCAAAATGACTAGCCATAACATGATCAAATCTACGAACTGCTACCAGCCTCCTCTGGCAGCTCTGGCTGTGCAGGACCTCTAGCGGGTCCCTGCTGTCCTTGTAGTGCGGTAACCTATCCCTGTAGTGCTGCCACCTGTCCCTGTAGCATGGTCACATGTCCCCGTAATGACTGCATCACTGTCAATGTCTGTATAAGCTACTACAACCGGGTATGATTAGTTGTCCTCAACTCTCTCATCTCTGCAGATCTCCTCTGATCTGCCTTTAGCATCTTTGAAATAACAGCTTGTCTCCTGCGATCAGCAGCATGCAACTCTCTAATCTCTGACATCTGACGTAGTACGGTAGTGCGCAGTGACATAAACTCTCCGCGGGTAAGATCACTCGCATCCATCGATCGCCTCCAAGCCTCTCAGGACAATCTAGCCTATGTCTCCATCTGATGACGTATATATGCATGTGCTTGTCTGTCTCTAAACAACATATTGAGCCGACCAGCCAATAGTTGTCTCTGACTCTGCTCATCGTCTAACCTCGTATAAATCTCATCCGTGTCTTGCCTAACCCTTGTCTCAAATGCTGTCATATGTCGACCAACTCCGGGTCAGTACTAATGGTGACCCTGATGGTCTGAACTATTCTGTCCACGAGTCGGTGATACTACAAGGGGATTGGTTTAAAAGATACAACGAGGGGATTGGGGATCTAAATCCTAAAAAAGAATTTTAGCTCCCCCATATAGGACATATCAAACTGCTGAGCAGTTGTTTTTTAAATGTTTTGAAAGTTTTGGGTTCGTAGAACAAAAATATTGTCATCACGTAATTTTTCACAAGCAATTATGTTCTTCCCCATGTTTACCTTATGATCTGAGTTGGATCAATAGAACTTTGAGTGTCATTTGGATACTAGAAATTGGAGAGTTCATCGTACCACGCTTTTGGAGCTTGTTTGAGACCATATAATGCTTTCTTGAGACGGTAAACTTGGTCTGGATGATATAGGTCAACAAATCCATCTGGTTGGTTTACGTACACTTCTTCCTTTAGAGGTTCGTAAAGAAATGATGTTTTGACGTCCATCTGGTATATGGTAAATGATTTGTGTGCAGCGTACGCAATGAACAACCGGACGGCCTCCAACCGAGCAACTGGTGCAAATGACTCTTCGAAATCAATTCTTTCCTTTTGAGCATAATCTTAGCTACTAAGACAAAGATTTGTTTCGAATAACAGTATTTTACCCTCATTCACGTATGTTTTTCAGAGCCACTTTTAGTTAATGACATTTTTGCAAAGTGGTCTGTAGACTAATTCCCATACATCTAATTGATCAAAATGATAGAAGTTCTTCTGCATTGTTTCTGAAACATGCTGATTCGCCATAGGCTTCTTTGATGTTCTTTGGTTCAATTCGACTCACGGTGAGTGCGAACATACACATCTTGCCATCTGTTTCTGGCTGACGTCTTCTTCTAATTGATTGAGAAGGATTTCCAATGACTTGTTCTAATGGATGATCTTTTGTCCAACGTTGTGCAGAAGGATGGTGTTGATAGAAAGTGTGCATGTTTGAAGAATCAACATGACGAGATGATGTCTCCCTATGTTCTTGTACCGGTGTACTAAAGATGTTGATAAATTCATCGTCATCAAATTGTACATTTTCGGTATTGGTTTCTGCTTGGAATAATGTTCTCAAGTTTTTTTGGGCAGGTAGAAAGTTGGTACTTGAGGGGGAGTTTGATGTGTTGATTGAATGTTCTCAATGGAGGTGATCTGCTACATCGTGTTGTAGAAATATGAGTTGTGTTATTGTGTGACGTTTATCCGGATTATCAGCAGCATGTTCAGCAGAAGACTTTGACAGCAACAGGTGAAGTTCATTGAGTATTTCAATGAACATCAAATATATAGAATTCAAGAATCATTGTCGTGGTTACTGTCTCAGCAACTTGAGGAACATTTTCTGGACTTTATAGACCAGGACTTAAACTGTCTTGTTCAAGTACCATTATGGACCAGGGTCAGAACTGACGTGATCTGACGCCATCTGAGGTAATTTGTCAAAGTTAACATGAATTGTTTCAACTATTATTCTTATTCTCTTGTTAAATACCCTGTAAGCCTTTGTTTGAGTAGAATACCCAACAAAAATACATGCATCACCTTTTTCCTTCATTTTATCAAGATTTTCACCATCTCTGACGATATAGCAAAGAGAACCAAAGATGTGAAAGAACTTAACTGACGGTTTCCGGGCATTGATGATATGGTAAGGTGTTTTCTCATGTCGAGGAATTACAAGTGAATGGTTTTGAGTAAAACATGTTGTTCTAATTGCTTCAGCCCAGAAGAACAAAGGAACTTTAGCGGCGCTGAGCATTGTTCAAGCAACCTGAACAAGAGATACAGTTCCGTCATTCGACCAACGCCATTTTTGTTTTTTTTTTTTTTTTTGGTTAGGTGTCTCGAGCAGTTGACGTTTCGTGTTTATTCCTCATTGCAAAGTATGCATGGAAGGTTTTATTATGAAATTCGTGCCTTTGTCAGTTCTGAACTGTTGTAACTTGAGCATGAAGTCACTCTTTGGAGAAGTGTGGGAAATCAAATGAGAGTCAGGTGTTTTGTCTTTTGACATCAAGAAGTGAGTCCATTGTTTATCGGAGTTAGTCATCATCAGTTGCGAGAACATATTTCTTTTTCATTAATGCTTTCTACCCGCCTTTGGACAACATAAGTCCATGATGTAGAAAGTTGTAACCGTCTTTGTTGAGCTCGAGGGTAGTCTTAGTGTGGAAAAGACTTTCTTTTTGCTTTCCCTCAACTCACCCAAGGAAGAACCACAAATGTTCTTTGACAAATTTTAAATTTTGGAAGGCCATTCACCACCCCCCAATATTTTCTTCGAAAGCAAGTTGATGTGTCGAAGTTAGATGAGATAGACGACGATGCATCACCAGCCTGTAGACGATGTTGCTTTAGCCTATTAAGCAATTAGATTGGGATTTGTTGATCTTGCCAGGAGTAATGGAATACAATTTGGTAGCCGGAGAATAAAAAAAAAAAAAAACAAAAAAAATAAAAAAAAAAAAAAAAAAATCCTGTAGTGATCGTTCATTTCACCCTTCTAATCACGGTTTAACATGTAAGACTTTGAAAAAGCAACTTCTAAATCCGTTTCACAGAATTGACCAATGGAGATTAAATTATGTTAAGCCCTGCGACATAATATACCCGTTTGAAAGTAATAGTTTCTTGACCAGATCTTCATAACCAAGAATCGGTGCAATTTGTCATTCCAAACTTTACCTATTCCTAGAAATTTCTCCACAAACATTTAGTTAGATAGGTTGAGATTTCCCGTCATGTGCTTTGAGCACCCAGAGTAGACGATGAATAGAATTATCTCTACGAGCTACAAAAGAATTAGAAGACAATGGAGTATTGGACACAGTAGAACACCTAGGAGTCTTATGTTCCAAATATAGCTGTTCTAGAATGCATTTCATAGAGGCATACTAACGTTTGGGTTGACATTTCCTATTTGAGCATAGGTTTATAATTGTATTCCGGCGTGTGTATAGTTAGGGATACCACATGCATGTCTTACTAAACTTGGCTCATATAACTTCCTAGTTATGTTCTAGATTTTTGACAGTGGAGTTGTTGCAACGGTTTTTCTTACTGGTAGTTGCAACAGATTGGTTCAAATTATGTTTGGGTTTCTCTAGTACTAATTGGCACAAATAATTGGTTGTATGTCCTAGAACTCATGACATTATTATAATGTAGAACAGACAATTCTTGATTGTCATTCAGTACACATTTTCACAAAGAAACACAGACAAAGTTACATTCGAGGTCTTAGGCATTCAAACTGTCATTACACGCAGTTTCAGGAGTTTTATTATTAGACATAAACTTAGAATTCCTCTGGTGGTTATCTACTTCTTGCATCTTCCCTGACTATTGTTGACATGAATCTATCTTACCAGTTGATTGACTCTAAGCTGTGGTCTTGCTTACACTAGTAGTGGAATTACTCCTGTAGAGAAAGTCATGCGTTTGTTAGCTTTCTATTAATGTCTTGAGGCAAAAAACGTGGTGTTCTTGTTTGTTAGCTTTGTGTGCCATCTTTTATACATTCCTGGTGCAATTCACATTTGTGTTCTTGAAAATTAGCAACACATTCTGAGGCAAAATCTGTTGTTTGTGACTGGTTTGAAAATCATGGACACATTTTTGTGTGGTTAACATGACCTTTGCCTTTGAAGAATCTGTCTTTGCAAGAGAATCTGAAAAAATAGCTGGTTGATATGTGTGAAAACACATATCTGTTTTATATCAAAAATGGCCCTAAAAAGATAAAATTGTGCATAAAATGCTTGTATATTGCTTGTTTTGTCTTTGTGATTGTGTAGGTACGGATGTTGCAAAAACCACAAGGAAACGGTCAAAACCGGACAAACACAGACACGGGAAAGGAAAGAGTGCAAAAGAGCTGGAAGTTTCTAGCAAAAGGTCAATAAAGTCAACTCTTGGTCAACATTGGTCAATCACAAGAAGATAAAACCTTTGAAAATTCCACAAATACCCTTAATGTTTAATAAACAATTTCCCAAATATACCCTAAAACACCTAACTCCGTTATTTCTGTCTATACTTAAGAGATAACGATCGTTAGATTCTTATAAAACCAATAACCCGTTACCCTTTCAAATAACCCAAGCCCAAATGCACCCAGCCCATTTCTTTTTATAAAAACCCAAAGTCAAACCCCTAAACCCTGTGGTCAAACAAACAGTTAAAAAGAATGAAAAAAAAGCGTGAGTTCTCTTATTACTGTTCATCGTCGTCTTCGTGTATTAACCCACCTCTAATCAAAGGGTTAATTCTAATTAAGGACATGGCTCATCAATTCAAGTACCAAGCAATGATCTGGCAAAACAAAACGTCACAAAAGCTCCTTATTGGTCCAAGTGCACAAGAAAGGACACGCGGATATATTAAAGAAACACACAAGGACAAGGATTTTTACACTAAATCTAGTGCAAATGAAGTACAAAGGGGTCTGACACATGGAATGCCACGTTGGCAATCCGTGTGCACATCAAATCAATCCAACGGTCATAAAATGGGATCAAATGATTGGCATGAATGAAGGGTCGAGATAAAATCTTGAAGGGGAGCGTCTAACAGACTTGAG
Source organism: Tanacetum coccineum (assembly GCA_026074375.1). Taxonomy (NCBI): domain Eukaryota; kingdom Viridiplantae; phylum Streptophyta; class Magnoliopsida; order Asterales; family Asteraceae; genus Tanacetum; species Tanacetum coccineum. The sequence continues at coordinate 35,696 of BQNB010011462.1, read as the reverse complement.
GGCCTAGAAACTTCACTCAATAACTATAAATACAAGGCTTCTCACTCACAATTAGGTGAGAGTTAGTTTTTCTTTTCAATTTTTAGCTTATTGAATAGTGTAGTTTTCAATAAGTGTTTTTAGCTTAAAGCTTTTGTAATCTCTTTCTTTAATCATGTTGTAACTCTTTGTTCATTTAAATAAAAGCTGAGTTGATTCTTAAAGCTCTTGTTCAATCAGTTTTTCTATTTTATCAAAGTTTATAAAACCTACTATTGCATAAGCTGTTTCATTCAAAAGATCATAATTCTATAAGCTTGTTTAAAGCTCTTAAAAGGTCTATTCACCCCATGGAATTGGATGGCTGCTGGGTGACTTAGACCTGGTAATAGTGCTTGAGGGTCAAGCATTAGGATTAGACTAGGATCTTTGGATTTAAGCTTAAGCTATAAGCTTAAGTTGTTTGTTTAAGCTCTATTAAGAGCTAACACCTCTGTTTAGCTGAGGTGTGAGGTACATCTCTTTTATTTCCCTTGTTGCTTAGTTAATTTAGCTTAGTTATAAATCTTAATTTTTCTTTTTTTTATATGTGATGTCTTAGCTTAAATCTGTTTAACCTGCTTATTAGCTTATTTCTGTTTAGATCTACTTATTACTGCTTATTTTAATCATATAATTCTTAAATATGCTTATTAGTTAGTTTATATCATAGTTTGCTTGTTATTTTCATAAAACTGTCATAAAAACCAAAAAGGATTAGCATAGTTTAAATAGCTTATTGTTCTGGCTTATTTTCTGTTTGAATCTACTTATTAGTTCTGTTTATAGCTTATGTCGCTTTTTTTTTGTCTTTTCGTTACAGTTTTTTTCAACTTTTTTTTTATTATTATTCCCTAAATTGGTATTTGAAACTTGTGTCTTCTAATTCAAATTCATAAGCTAAAAATGAACTTGAGCTACCTTAAGGAGTGTTTGGGACAAGGCAGCACTAACTAGAGTTAGTGCTGCCAAGGCCATTTGGACCTTAAGGTTGGATTTCAATTTCAATTGTGGGTTTATGAGTCAAGGATTTAAGAGTTTTGTAGGTTCAAATCAGTTTTTCATCAACTTTATAAGTAGGATTTTAGCATCTGTTAGCATTAAGCTTAGTCTATTAGGTATTTGAAGCTCAAGTCAATTCTAGTAGTTGATTTTGCTTTCCTTGCTCTTAGTTTAGTGTTTTTAAGGTGTTAGAATCAAGTTTTTAACCTGCACTTGTTGGTTTATAAGTTTTTGTAGTTTTCATGTCAAATGCATCAGCTAGCATATATAGATTTTGGCCACTCTCAAGCTTAAATTTCAGTTTGCATATGTAGGATTTAGCCTTTCAAATTTTAAGCACTAGTAGTTCATAAGTTAGTTTACATAGGTTAGGGCTTATTTTAGCTTAAAAAGTTAAATTAAGTATTTGTTTTTAATCTGCAAATTTGCATTTTGTCTTTTCATTAAAAAAGTTTCAAATTACAAAAGTAGTAGTCTGTCTGCATTAGCTTCTTCTATAAGCTTTTTCATTAAGCATTTAATTTTCAAAATGAATTTTCTCTGCTGTTTTAAGTAGTTTTTAAAATTAGCTTTAAGTAGGTGAAAGGGCTTATTGTCATAATGATCTGTTTGAGTGCTAAAAAAATAAGCACTAAAGTGCCCTTATGGCCTGTTTGGGTTAAAAGTTTTCACCAAAGTGCTTATTTGTGACTTGTAGCTTATTGCATGATGTTTTGTTTAATTTCTATCTTAACTAGCTTATTAGGTTAAAATTAAGTGGTTTGTAGCTTATTTAGTTCAGGCATAGCTTATTTTATCTTTTCAAAGAAAACCCAACAATACAAAAACAGTAGCAAGTAGTCTTTTCATAGTACTTTTTAACTGCTTATTTGATTTTCAAAATGCTTTTTGAAAGTCGTTTTAAGTAGTATTCTAGGTATACTTTTTAGGGTAATAAGCCAAAAGTCCATAAGGATCCTTTAGCTTATTGAAAAATAAGCTCAAAGGTGCCGTATATGGCTGTTGTTAAAGTTTACACCATAAGTGCTTATTTCTTTATTTTAGCTTGACCGCTTATTGTAATTGTTTATTTAGGTTTAGCTTAGCTTATTAGGATAGTTTAAGTTCATTTTAGCTAATTTGGTTTAGCCATAAGCTTATGTGAGCTTATTTGCTTTCTAGTATAGAATTTAAGTGCATTTAAGCCTTTTTTTAGCCTTTTTCCAGTTTTTTCTTGCATATCATTTGTGCTTATTTTGTTCTTATTAGCTTATTAGACATAGCTTATTGTTTGTCTTAGCTTAATTTAAGTTTCATTTGCTTCTTAGTGCTTAAATTGCCCAAACAGTTAGCTTTTTAGTGGTTTAGTATAGTTTTAGGATATCTGTCTTTAACTGCTTATTTGTAGGCTTATTTTAGGTTTATAAAAAAGGTTGTTTTGCAAAAGTTGCTTATTTTTAAGAGTTTAAAAGTTATAAAAAATGGAAAATACTAAAACACTTGGGAAGTGGGAAGCCCCGGGTGAGCAAGGCTCGAACCCGGGACCTCTACCACCCTCACCAAGCGTTTTATCCCCCACACACACAACCATATGCTACAATTGATCATCTGTTATTCTCTTTGCATTATATATCTTTATATTAGTTTTAGGCATATTATATAATAGTTGTTTTAGCTTATTTCACGTTATTCGATAAGTTGTGTTTCTAAAGCATATTTTTCTAGAATCCTCATTGTTCAAGCTATTTTTCATACTTTTTTTAGGATTTTTATAAAATGTTTAGTATATTTTTAATCATTTTTCTTTGTTTAAAACTTTAGAAAATCATAAAAAAATACAAAAAAAATCAAAAAAATTATAATTTTTTTTAGAAGATTTTATTTTATCATATAGTTTCTAGGAAAATTAGTTTTGCTTCCGTAGGGTTAAAATTGCAAAATTTCAATTTTTAAAGAACGAGAATCGTTTCCGTTCACGTTTTTCGTGTTTTTAAGCTCTATTCAACTCCGTTTTTGTTCTAGATTTCTTTAAACTTACTTTTTAGTCAATTAGAGTATATTAAAAGAGAAAAATTCATTCTAGATTTAATTTTGGAAATTTAGGATTTCTAATCACCATTTAGGGTTCCCGTTTTGCGTTTTTAGTTAAAGTTTAATTTCCCGTTATTAAAGTTAGGTTTAATTGTCTTTTAATTTGCTCACTTTTAGGATTTTAGAAAACAAATCATCTCTGAACCAATTCAAATCATTGTCCAAACAACAAATGTGGTCTCAATTTCATAAATCTTCGAGGAATACGACCCGGTAATCACTTACCGGTAAATATACGTATTATATATATATTTATGAGAATTTTCCTTTCTTCCTTTGTCCTCAAGGGTAGTTTGGTAATTTTCTATATTTATATTATTAATAAGTGTATAAAACTATTACAATCATGGATATTAAGGATATGTCCACCAAACTCACATGATATTATAAGACGAATATTGGATTTCACCAACACAAGAATATTACTTTATGGATCGTCGTCATTAAGTAAATCTTGTAAATGACTTTATTTACAAAATTCTTAGACTTGAGATGCAAGTAGGTCTTGCATATGTGGATAATCCTTCTTGATCTAGTCTAAGTTATCCTGAAAAATGGATAACTAATAAAGGTTACTTCAGAAGTGATTTTGAAACATGATGACTTGACACTTGTAGTCAATATAAAATTTGTTTCTTTAATAGTTGAAGAATAATGCCACTGGGCCCTTTGTATAATTAATCAGATGTGTGTATGGCCGTACCCGAAAACTCATGTAGATATGTCTCATTGATTTTTGGTAATCTTGATTTGTTACATATACGAGAAACAAAATCGTTAAATAATGGAATGACATTGATCCATATCCATTTTTAACACGGTATCGGAAACAAAAGGATTGTAAATTCATAAATCATTTGTCCGTGTCTTTATGAAACCACACTCGGATATTTCTGGGAGCATTGGTGTGTTGCTAGATGCTTACCAATGTTATTATATAATTTATACATGTCCAAGTGGAAGCTGTTGGCATATGAACAAATATAAATTATATATGTCTAGAATTTATTCGAGCCTAAAGGGACGCACACGTTAATACGTAGAATAACATTTTAATATATTAATGTAATATATTAATTAGTGTTTAACAAACGATCGTTAAAAGTTTAACAAGAATAAATATTAGTTGTTAATAGTTAAAGGACTAATATGCAAAACCGGGAAAAAAGAAAGTTTGATTTTTCCCACTCTATCCTTACAGTCGGTCGAACCACCTCCTCATAAAGAGGTAGGGGACTTTGCTTGCAAGCTAAGTTGAGAGGAGTATATAAGGAGGTCTTAGGGTCTTTGAGAGCTCATAACTTCAATCCCTAAAATCCTTAATCTCTCTTGCTTTTTCTCCTAGTCGACCGAACCAAAACCTTTTTAAGGTTTTCGGTTTTTCTTTTCCCCTCCTGTTCGATCGGCAGCAAACCCACAAAGGGTTTTCATTTGGTTGTGGTTCAACCCTCAAGAACATGAAGGGTTACTTGGTTTAGTTGATAGTCAAGCTACGGTGATCGTTTGGTTAAACACTGCTATACTGACAACACGTTTTGTTTGCTATGTTCAGATGTATGTTTGTAAACATTAAGGGATTATTCTTTTGATCCTTGGTAGTTTTGTGTGGTGTTATACACACGCGTATATTGTAGACGGTGTAACGTTTCTTGCTCTTTTTAATTCTTCAACCTCTTCAATGCTTACCAAGAATTCATCACTTACACCTTGTTAGGTTTAAACAAGTGTCAGCTCTATCTTAGTCTGCATTATTCCCTTTTCTCACTTTATTCCTTTTTTCATCATACCTAAGGACTTCTATTCTGACTAATTGAATGTCTCTGGGTAGATCCCTCCGGTTCTGGCTGGATCATGGGAACGAATACCTAATCCTAACCACCTTATAACTCTTTAATTACAGACATAGTCGGTCTTTTGGTATTGTTCTCAGCCTTAAAACCATTTGTAATGCTCCTCCTCAACACGTGCATCGATATTAGAAAATGTTTAGCACATGATGGGTGAAACTTAACCTTGAGTTCTTAAAATCACATCTTTAGCCATATATTTTAATCATATTTTCTTTTCTTATTAAAAATGTCAAATCTCTTGATATTTTGGATATCAATTGATTCAAATATAAATGCTTTCAGGGAAAAAAAATGTCCACTTATTAACAAGCCGTATTAGGAACATTTTTAATGCTCCCCCTTAATTTATGAGGGTCTTATGTATATATATAGTGTTGAGTAAGTTAATTTGAATTTTTTGAATTTATTTGAAAATTTCTAGCAAATTCGTATTCAACCACTATTTATATTGCCTATTATTATAAGTCTATACTACATATTCACAAGATAATATTTTGAGATAGTGCCTGACAATTAAACGGTACGTGTCATCAGTTTATAGTCCATCTCAAGTTCCCGAGCACCAACCATTATTTCTAGATTCCGAATGATCATTCTTTCACGCATCTGCTTATCAATTAGCTCGACTATAAGTGCTGACCTCTTTTTGTTAGTAGCCGTCCACTTTCTCCTTTCCATCTCCTTGTTGTATCCCAAGTCAAAATCGAGTACTCTGTGATGAAGCTCATCTCTAACTTTCTTGAGCGTCCCGTCCGAGAACTTGTACAGCTCATCAGCCCGCATCACTCATTTCTGTTGGACCAAGTCTTCATAGATAACCCCTGGTGGTTTGTGAGATGGAGTGTAGGGTTCTTTGAATTCTATTTCTGGAACGATATGTTGAGATGGAGTGATGTTGAGTTTCTTCTGGTAACTCTCTATACCAAGATGTAAATCTTCGACCTGTTTCTTGATGACGAGACTTTTTGTGAACATACGAAGAGCCACAATAAAGTCAACAATATCACTGTCGGTGAGATGGAATAGCTTGTATTGAACAACAAGAAGCAGCATGTCTTCAATGTCATTCATGTGTAGATCTACGAAGTTACCTTCTTTAGACTTGTATAACCGACAGTCAGCTCGTTTCACCACAATCTCCTCTAAATGACCATATCCATGCAGTCTCTTGACACTAACACTCTTTACCCCCAGAATTTTCTTTATAGAGTACACATTATGCTTGGAGAACTTGTTCAGTTGAGATCTATACCATAGCTTACGCCTTTCACCCTAATGTTTGATCCATTTCAATTCATCTTTGTCATACCCGACTTTGGTAGGACTCCAAAGCATAGGAACCATATCTTTAATCCCTTCAATCTCATACTGATTTGCTTTGGTCTTCATGATCGACGTAGTATACGTCCTTTCTGGATTAGAAGATTTTAGATACTCCATGTCATTGTTAAAGAAGTAATCAGCAGCAACAGTTAGATGACCTGGGTGACCTTGCAGAGGAAGAGGTTTAGACATATCAAAGGGGAAACAATCTCCTTCAGGATTATTCAAATCAAGCCTGTCTGTTACTGCATTGAAACACTCTTAGAAGTGGTACTCTAGTTCTATGCTGCTAGAACACGTGCCTTTCAACAAATTATAGGCAGGTCCTAACAAGATATCTTGAGTAAGATTATCAATTTTGAGTCGATTCAATACATACTTGGAGAAATCAATCGGAGTGGCCATGAGGTCGTTGAATGTGAGAGGATCCTTTATAGCAGAGAACATTTGATTGAACCAAGGCTGTTCGGGTTGATCAAGTACAACCTGACGCTTGTTTCATTTCGGATCAGGAGTAGGAGGCCTTAGAGGTTGTGTGAGCCATTTTGGATTTGAAGTCTTTACTGTCTTGGGTTCAGAAGTATCTTGTGGTTGATCATCATCACGAACCACATCATCACCCGCATCATCCATATACACCTCAGCAATAGGTTCTTCAATTGGTTCTTTTTCCAAAGCAGACTTACCAGTTTTAGAGCCTTTAGATGGAGCTTTACCTTTTTAGGTTTCCTTGGTGGAGGATGGCTTCTTGGAAGACTCAGACTCTTTAGTTCTTCTCCTCTTGGTCTGCTTACCCTGGTTTGGTCCAGCTGGAGGTCTTTATCATCATCATCATCATCTTCATCATCATCATGCTTTCTCTTATGGTCTTGAACTGTATCAGCAACTCCCTTATCCATTGAATTTTCATCCTTTATCAATGATTCCATGAGAGCATGGTACAATCTGTGATTAGAAAGATTTCAGTTGAAAGACATGTTTGCATGCATGGTCTGGTAGATAGTACTTTTCAGATCATACTCTTTGAGAGCTGCCTTGTTTGTAGACTTGATAGTGAACTTCAGCATCTTTTGCTTCTCAGTTTGTTCCTTTTTAATCTTTAGAATCTCTGAAGGACTTTTCTCAGATTCTTATTCTAGATCAACTGTTGGTGTCTGATTCTTGGGTACCTGAGGAATTTGCTACAAAGAAAATTTCTAAATAAGAGTTGCAGTGTGTTTCTTCAGTCTCAACTTGTTCCATTTTAATCTTAAGAATCTCTGAAGGAGTTTTCTCTGATTCTTGTTCTAGATCAACTGTTAGTGTCTGTTTCTTGGGTAACTCAGGAATTTACTGCAGATATTCCTTTTGAAATACATCCCTAACTTTGGATCCAAGATAGTTATCTACAACAGATGGAACTTGTATCTTGAGAGCAGCAAGAGCTTTAGCAGAGAGATCTATTTTCTTAAGATCAGACACATCTTTTTCCAATTTAGCAACTCTTAGCTGAACAACAAAGAGTACATCAGATTCAGAAACAGCAGTGGTGATGATTGGAGCTTCGGTTGTGATTTTTGGTGTGGGAATTGGTGTTGTTGTTTGTTGAGGTATAGATGGTGTGATGGAGACAGATGGAGGAGGTAAAGTTGTTACAATAGCTTTTAAAGGAGATTCTTATACTGGTGTGAGAACTAAAGGCTTAGAACTCATAGACACTGGTACTGTAAGCATGGATAGAGACTGGATATGAGGAACTTCAGACTGGATCTTAACTTCCAATAATAAGTTGATCTCTGCATTTGTAGTGTCCTTAACAGTACTAACCAAAGAAGAATCAGAAGAAAGTTTAAGTAATTGATCACCAAAACCTAAAGATACAGATAAGCTAGAGCTTGTTAGAGGGAGTTTAGTCTTCTTGGCATCATCCTTTGCTTCTAAAGTCTTTTTAGCATCTGCCTTTGCTGCATCAGTAACCTTTTCATCACCTTTAACAGAATCGTCAACTTCAGCATTAATCATATCTTCATCCTCATCTTTGCGCACACGAATATTATACTTATATATATCATCTTCATCATATTCAGTTTCATCATCTTCATCATCAGCATCACCTTCCTTATCATCCTTCTCTTCATCATCAAGTTTGTCTTTTTCAGAGTGTTCACTTTCTTGTTCTGATCCCCATTCAAGAATAACATTTTCTTCAGTTATTTCCTTTTCTTCATCGAGAACTCCTGGTTTAGTACCAGCTCCTTCACTTGAGGTAGCAGAGACGATTATGGACCCATCAAAAACCCTTGGTATAGTACTAGTTCCTTCACTTGAGCCTCCAATACCTGGTTGTCTCTTGCTTGTCTTCTTGCTTTCTTTAAGAGCTTGCATAATGTCTGCAGCCTCTTGTTCTTCTGGATTAAGAGATGGAACACCCTTGAGCTTTTTGGGAGGATCAGAAGTCACTTTCTTTGATTTTCTTCATTTAGTAGGCTCTGAGACAGATTCTGTCACAATCCTTGCATGAGTAGCATGGACTTGTCTAGCTGCTTCTGCTTCTTCAGCTTCAGTTTGGCTGATAGACTTGCCTAATTCCAAAGTAGTGTCAGGATCATCAGAGATAATGTTGTCATCAGCAAACAATGTGACTTTCTTCTTGACTCATCTTTTACTAGAAGTCTTTATCTTAGTTGGTTTAGGTTCATGTTTAGACTCTTCAGATACATCAATAATTTCCTGAGAGTCATTATCAGTCTTTTTTCTTTGTGAACCTAGCCCCTGCTCTTCTTGGGGGAAATCTGACCAGTAGACTACTTGATGAACATCTAATAGGATTTAGATTGTTTGATTGCTTCTGTCAGCATAGTCTCAAGAATGGAAAGTCCATATTCCTGATAATCTTTACCTATTTTGACAAACTTTAATCTACATACAATACCATCATCTTTGATTGTATGATAGTGTTGAAACTTGAGGTTTGAAAGAGAATTGTGTTGCTTAAGGAAGTGATTGCTGATGACCTTGATGAATCGGGGGAATGGTATGTTCTCGCGCCTTGATCTCTTCTCCTTCCCGTGATCAATCTGGTATGCAAGATCTTCCCAAATCAACTCTGGATAGTCGACATTCTCTCTGTAGAACATGCCTCACAATATGTCAATTCTGGACTTACGTAGTTTGTCATTGCTTGCTGTCTTTCCAGAGAGACACTTGTTGATTATAGCTACCAGAGTTCTCCATGGCTGATGCATATGATCCACAAACCTGTTGGTGTGCTTGTATAGTGGACCTTTGTAACCCAGCTTGATGAGAAATACAAGTGTAATGTCATCATCTGGTACATCAGTAAAGTTTACACCTTCCACTCTTGGACAGATATCAAGAATTGTCCTAAAGACATCAGCATTGACCACACACTTCTTGTTGGCTAAGAGAAATTCATAAGAATCCATGCCTTGAACCTTCTTGATAAAATACCAAAACTGCAGCATAAAGATATCTGGGACATCTGCAAAGATAGTGAACGCCTTAAAGCATGAGGAGTTCTTGACAAGATCAATGACCACTTGAAATGTATCTTCCTTCTATGGCATTGTGGTTTCTAGTCTGACATTGGTAGAGCTAATCTTAACTCTCTCAGTGAATGGAACCCATTTTTCATCACGTGCAGCAACTTGTTGTGTTTCTTAAGGATTCATGATTCTGCTTAAGAATTAACCAATACAGTTTATATACACAACAAATATATTTTACTGATTAGCTTGGTTATCCTTGATGAAATGATTGATCCATGATTAGGTTACATGCAAACATGACATAATTACTACCCTCTATGAACAAGTCAACTAAGGTCGTTAGTCAAAGTCAACTGAAAAAGTCAACAAGACATTTCCAAGAGAGCTTAGGACACAGATTCAATCATAGAGCAGATAACACATAATACAAGTACATATATTGCAATATATGAAATATGACAAATTATAAAAGAAATACACAAATTTTAAAAAATTTGGGCAGAGTTTCTTTTCGTAAATATGTCATATTTCGCTTGGAATATGTACCTGTACATGTTTCGCTTCAAAAATGTTTCGCTTAGACAAGAATTAAACATATTTTGCTTAGATGAACCGGATGTCAAGTTTTCCCCTGTTAAAGGGAATTTTGTCTCGAATTTCAGTTGATCGTGCTAAGTCGCAGTGCGCGAACAGTTGCGGATAACTTGCGCTTCATCTCGTCCTCTCGTTCCCAAGTGAATTCTGGTCCTCTTTGGGAATTCCAACGAACTTTTACAATAGGAATCCGTCTCTTTTTCAGCTTCTTGACCTCACGGTCCATGATTTCCATAGGTTCTTCAACAAAATACAGTTTCTCGTTGATCTTGACTTCTTCTAACGGTACGTGCAAAGTTACGTCAGCTAGGCATTTCTTCAAGTTTGACACGTGAAATGTGTCATGAACTCCCACAAATTCTTGTGGTAAGCGCAGCCGATAAGCTACCGGACCGACTCGCTCAACAATCTCGAACGGTCCCACGTATCTAGGTGAAAGCTTGCTTCTCTTACCAAAACGTACCACGCCTTTCCTAGGCGACACCTTGAGTAGTACCTTATCACCGACACTAAACTCTAACGGTTTTCGCCGATTGTCGGCATAACTCTTTTGGCGATCTCGTGCGGTCTTCAATCTTTCCTTAATTTGGACAATCTTGTCGGTGGTCTCTTGGATAATTTCCGGTCCAAATAACTTGCTTTCTCCTACTTCTGCCCAAGCTATGGGCATTCGACACTTCCTTCCATACAATGCTTCAAATGGAGCACATTTTACGCTCGAGTGGTAACTGTTGTTGTATGAAAATTCTACTAACGGTAGATGAGTATCCCAGTTGCCGCCAAAATCAATTGCGCAAGCTCTAAGCATATCTTCTAATGTTTGAATGGTACGCTCACTTTGGCCATCGGTTTCAGGATGGTAGGCTGTACTTAAATCCAGTCTCGTTCCCAATGCTTTCTGTAGTGATTGCCAAAATCTTGATGTGAAATAACTGTCACGATCAGATATGATTGACACAGGCACACCGTGCCTTGCTATGATCTCGTTGATGTACAGTCTTGCAAGTCTTTCTATCTTGTAGTCTTCATGGATAGCTAAGAAATGTGCCAATTTTGTTAGTCGATCAACAATGACCCAAATCGAGTCGTGTCTGCTACTGGTTCTTGGTAACTTGCTTATGAAGTCCATTGTGATATTCTCCCATTTCCATTCGGGAATTTCTGGCTGTTGAAGTAATCCCGAGGGTTTCTGGTGTTCTGCTTTGACTTTAGAGCAAGTCAAGCACTTGCTAACATACGTAGCAATGTCCTTCTTCATTCCGGGCCACCAGTATAAGCCTCGAAGATCATAGTACATCTTGTCTGCTCCAGGATGTACGGAATACCTTGTAGCATGGGCTTCATTCATTATCAAAGTTCTCAAATTGCCAGAGACTGGTACCCATATTCGTTCAGCAAGATATAATCCACCATCTTCTTTTCTCTCTAGCTGTTTGTCCAATCCCTTCAACATTTCTGTCGGAGCGCTTATATTCTTGGAAGCTTCGCTCTGAGCTTCCAGTATCCTAGCCTTAATGCTAGAGTGAATTGTCATGCTCATAGCTCGAGCTCGTCTCGGTTTCAACCGTTCCTTCCTGCTCAATGCATCAGCTACTACGTTCGCTTTACCTGGGTGGTAGCGAATCTCGCAGTCATAATCGCTAAAAAGTTCTATCCATCGTCTCTGGCGCATATTTAATTCCTTCTGATCGAAAATGTGCTGAAGACTCTTATGATCGGTGTAGATCACGCTCCTTGTTCCATACAAATAGTGTCTCCAGGTTTTGAGAGCAAATACTACGGCGCCCAACTCTAAATCATGAGTGGTGTAGTTCTTCTCATGGATTTTGAGTTGTCTGGATGCGTATGCAATGACCTTGTTCCTCTGCATCAGAACGCAACCAAAACCTTGATTTGAGGCGTCACAGTAAACTACAAAATCATCGGTGCCCTCAGGAAGTGCCAGAATAGGAGCATCACACAACATGTCCTTCAATGTCTGAAAGGCGTTCTCCTGCTCATCACCCCAATCAAACTTTTTGTTTTTCTGAGTCAACAAAGTGAGAGGCTTTGCAATCTTCGAGAAATTTGCGATAAATCGCCTATAGTATCCCGCTAATCCTAAGAATGAACGGATCTCGGTTGGGGTCTTCGGGGGCTTCCAATTTTTCACTGCTTCAATTTTGCTAGGATCCACATGTATACCTTCACTGTTCACAACATGGCCGAGAAAATGAACCTCTTGTAGCCAGAATTCGCACTTTGAAAATTTCCCGAACAATTTCTCTCTTTCAAGCAACTCCAATATCAATTTTAGGTGAACTTCATGCTCCTCCTTGGACTTTGAATAAATTTAGAAAATGGGGCCGTCAATAAAGACGGATGACCAAAGCTTTGTCAAGGTACGCCTACATTCCGCGGCTTCATAAGGTACATGAATTACCGCGGAGCTTTAGTACAGACCGAAAGGCATGACGTCTGAATTCAAAATGTCCGTATCTCGTCCTAAATGCAGTTTTGGGAATATCTTCTTCGCGTACTCTCAACTGATGGTAGCCAGATCGAAGATCTATTTTTGAAAAATACCGCGACCCTTGCAACTGATCGAACAAGTCATCAATCCTAGGAAGAGGGTAGATGATTGCAGTTTTCGTTTCTATTAAATATATAATAAAATAATACTTTGTGTATAAATTCCCTACTATTCACCTTTAACTAAGGTAAAAAGTTAAAACTTACAAAAATAATATAATATATATAATATACGTATGTTTGACCGGGTAAGTATGATCACCCGGGTCGTTTCCCCAACGACTAGTGAAATTGAAAAAACGTTTTTATAGTTCGGATCCTGATTTGAAGGAATCAAGAAATTTGGTTTGGTAAGATATGAAAAATAAATTAAATTGAGCAATTATTACTAAACTAGGAAATGCAACTATAAAGCAAATTGACTAAGATTTTACCCTAAAATGTTAACTAAAATTTTACTAAATTAAGAAAAAGTGAAGAAAATTATTAAAAATAAATGCCCTAATTTTAAATTTTTTTATAAAAGTTTAATTAAACTAATTAAAACTTAAACCTAATTACTAATTAAAACTATTAAACTTAATTAAATATCTTAACTAAGCGACTATTAGTAAAGACCTTGTGAAAACTATGCGTGATATGAACTAAGCTAACGGAGGGACCAACTTAGTAAACTACTAAATTCAAAAATTACACTATCTACCCTGAGGATCTACCCCGATAACAAGCTAAGGCCCGAATTAAGGTTCCCCAATGACTAGTGAAATTGAAACCACGTTTAGGTTTGGATCCTGATTTGAATGGAGCAAAGATATTCGATTTGAAAAAATAAAATAAAATTAAACAATTAAACAAATACGAAAAAGCAATTTATTAAGCAAAATGGACTAAAACATAACCCTAAAATTGTAAACTAAAATTTCACTAAATAAAGAAAAATCGCAGAAAATTATTAAAAATAAAAGGCCTAATTTTTATCTTTTTATAAAAGTTTAATTAAACTAATAAAAAATTAAACCTAATCACTAATTAAAACTTAACTAATGGACTAATGGTGCAAAGATCTAAGAGACTAACGGGGAAACTTAACAACTAACGGAGGGCCAACTTAGTAAACAACTAAATTTGAAAGTTACACTATCTACCCTAAGAATCTATCCCGATCACAAATTAAGTCCAATAAGCATTCGAAATTTTAAAGAGCTTAAAATGAAAAACTCAAAGAAGCAAAGTTGTAAAGGAAGCTAGTGGGAACAAAATTAATAAAAGCTACTTGGGCTGAAACTTACAAATAAGCTCAATAAAAGCTTATTTCTAAACTGACCTCAGAAAGGAGGCCATTGAGCTTATCTTTACTTAAATCCTACTGAATTTGGCAAGCTAAATCCTAAAATTATCTATCCAAATTAAGCTAAGAACACAGCAGTACTAACTAAGGTTAGTACTGCTAGTGTAAAAGTTCAGCAGTACTTTCAAGTGAAAGTACTGCTGATGCAATTTGACTCTTGAAAACAAAATAAGCAATGAAATAAGCTAAATAATGAAAACTAAAACTGATTTTAAGATAAGCTACAACTAAACTTAATCCTACTTGAATTCCTAACTAAAATCTAAGCTAACAGTACTAACTTATGGTTAGTACTGGTAGTGTAAAGGTTCAGCAGTACTAACTTATGTTAGTACTGCTAGTGCAAATCAAGATTGCACTAATCCAAACACTACTTAACCATTATGACAGATTTGAGAAAAGCTTTTTGAGGGTCCGTTTAGTTTTGATGATTATACGAGATTAGGGTGCGTTTGGCTGTTAAATAGCCCAATAGGGTGCGTTTGGCTGTTAAAACAGCCCACAAGGGTGCGTTTGGCTTAACAGCCCACCCACAAGGGTGCGTTTGGTTGGCTGTTACCGCACACAGATGCGTTTGGTGTTATTAAAAACCACAAAGGGTGCGTTTGGTTATGCAGAATTGCACAAGGGGTATGTTTGGTTGGGCAGTCGCCGCACAAGGGTGCGTTTGGTTGGACAGATTTGCACCAAGGGGTGCGTTTGGGTTAACATAAGAACCAAGGGGTGCGGTTCGGTTTAGAGAAGACAACAAAGGATACGTTTGGTTTAGCGAAACAACAAAGGATAAGTTTGGTTTAGCGAAACAACAAGGGTGCGTTTGGTAAATATAAATCAAATAATAAAAGGCATTAAGATTTTATATATATTAAAATCGGATAAATTGGTGGTAAAATGGTTAAATAAATACGATGTTTATTAGTTTGTGAGATTAGATATAATAACGTGAATATATATATATATATATATATATATTATATATATTATATATATATATGTTATATCTGAAACAAGCGGGAGTTGGAAAAATGGAAACCCGAATAAATTGCAACATATATTGAATAAGGGAAAACATTAAGCTTTACGAATATGGAATGAAAACAGGAAAGTCATGACGAAATTTATATAAATTTATATGTTTAGAAATGATTTAATAAAGCTTATATTATTTTAGAAACGGATAAAGGAGACCAAATTATATTTTAAAAAGATACATTAACTTGTATTATACAATAACCCGACCAATTAACGAAAACTATACTTTTACATTGAGGCAACTGTTTTAGACACAATCTATCGTAGAAACGAAATATAATTTATAAAATATTATTTTATATTTTATAATGGTTATAAACTGTTGCAAACATCGGTTGTTTAATTAATAACGTTAAGACATGTGTCTACTTTTATTCAAAGTCTTTTTATTAATTAAGTTGGTGTCAAATAAATTCGGTTTAATTATTTACTCACACTTATTATATAATACTTGCAAAGCATTATATACGTCACATTAATTTTTGGATTGTTTGTATCTGTTATATAACTCACGGTATGAGTTATATAAAGGTTTATTTTTCATATGTAATATATACAGAATATATTAATATACTTTGCGTTTGCTTTTCAATTTATTTATTTAACCAACCACCAAAGTATTACAACTTTAAATCTAAATCTTTATCAACGTGTCGCGTTGACGTAACCATTCATCGGGAAACCCAAATTCATTATCCTAGGCTAGTGGGACTTAGCCGTTAAGATTAGCTGCAACTTCTTGATCGAGCCGCTTCGTCTTCCGTTCGTGTTGTGCATATTAGATGCCTATCTGTCAATCGTTCTTCATCATCGAGGTGAGTTTATAGCCCCACGTTTGACATGTTTTTTTATATTTTTGGGTGAAGAAACATACTTTAAGGTTTTTATTAGGTTATATCAGTTTTTTACTAGCTTTTGTATTGAACACTTTTTGTGCTTTTTGTGCTTTTTGTGCTTTTTGTATTGAAAGTCGGGGACGATAAATTTATCCATTTGGACACTTTTTGTGCTTTTTGTTCCATGATCCTAAAAGTTATCAATGAATCATGAAAGCAATACATTATGTCACGCATGAATAAATTGTAAGTTGTAGGATATAAATTAGAAAAATCATAAAAAAGGTTTTGAAAAATGGGAAAATAGGGTGTTTTATAACTTGTGATCTCTTAACTCTCCCCATGAAAGACTTTACTACTTCTTAAAGGATTAGTTTGGGGAGGTTTTGAGGTATTTGGTTTTGGAGCATATAATATTGCGTGAGGACACGACAATCACTTAGTTTGGGGAATTTTGATATGTGAGAAATCACATATCTTTATTATACCAAAATGGCCCTTAAATGATTGAAATATGCAAAAATATGCTTGTATTTGTGTATTTTGTTGTTTGTGTATGTGTAGGTACGGATGTTGCAAAAATCACAAGAAAACGGCCAAAACCGGACAAACACGGACACGGGAACGGAAAGAGTACAAAAGAGCCGGAAGTTTCTAGCAAAAGGTCAATAAAGTCAACTCTTGGTCAACATTGGTCAATCACAAGAAGACAAAACCTTTGAAAATACCACAAATACCCTTAATGTTAAACCAAATTCACAAAAAGCCCTAAAACCCTAACACCGTTATCTCCTTTATAATAAAGAGATAACGGTCGTTAAATTCTTATAAAACCAATAACCCGTTACCCTTAGTTAAAATCAAAGGGTTAATTGAAATTGACAACGTGGCTTAACAATTCAAGTGACAAGATATGATGTGGCAGAGTAATACGTCACCAAAGCCTCCCATTGGCTAAGACACCACAAGGAAGGACACACGGGCAATTAAAGAAACACACCAATGATTAAGATTTTGCACTAAATCTAGTGCAAAAGAAGCACAAAGGGGTCTGACATACGGAATGCTACGTTAGCAATCCGTGTGCTCATCAAATCAATCCAACGGCCAAGATTAACAATCCAATTATTGCAAGGAATAAAGGGACGAGATCAAAAACTTAAGGGGAGCGTGTAAGAAGAAGCATCCTCCAGCCCCTATAAATATAAGGCTTCTCACTCACAATTAGATGTTAGCTAGTTTTTCTTTTCAATTTTTAGCTTATGTAATAGTATAGTTTTTAATAAGTGTTTTTAGCTTAAAGCTTTTGTAATTTCTTTCTTTTAATCATGTTGTAACTCTTTGTTCATTTAAATAAAAGCTCAGTTGATTCTTAAAGCTCTTGTTCAATCAGTTTTTCTATTTTATCAAAGTTTATAAAACCTACTATTGCATAAGCTGTTTCATTCAAAAGATCATAATTCTATAAGCTTGTTTAAAGCTCTTAAAAGGTCTGTTCACCCCATGGAATTGGATGGCTGCTGGGTGACTTAGACCTGGTAATAGTGCTTGAGGGTCAAGCATTAGGATTAGACTAGGATCTTTGGATTTAAGCTTAAGCTATAAGCTTAAGTTGTTTGTTTAAGCTCTATTAAGAGCTAACACCTCTGTTTAGCTGAGGTGTGAGGTACATCTCTTTTATTTCCCTTGTTGCTTAGTTAATTTAGCTTAGTTATAATCTGTCTTAGCTTAAATCTGTTTAACCTGCTTATTAGCTTATTTCTGTTTAGATCTACTTATTACTGCTTATTTTAATCATATAATGCTTAAATATGCTTATTAGTTAGTTTATATCATAGTTTGCTTGTTATTTTCATAAAACTGTCATAAAAACCAAAAAGGATTAGCATAGTTTAAATAGCTTATTGTTCTGGCTTATTTTCTGTTTGAATCTACTTATTAGTTCTGTTTATAGCTTATTGTCAATTGGTATTTGCAACTTGTGTCTTCTAATTCAAATTCATAAGCTAAAAATGAACTTGAGCTACCTTAAGGAGTGTTTGGGACAAGGCAGCACTAACTAAAGTTAGTGCTGCCAAGGCCATTTGGACCTTAAGGTTGGATTTCAATTTCAATTGTGGGTTTATGAGTCAAGGATTTAAGAGTTTTGTAGGTTCAAATCAGTTTTTCATCAACTTTATAAGTAGGATTTTAGCATCTGTTAGCATTAAGCTTAGTCTATTAGGTATTTGAAGCTCAAGTCAATTCTAGTAGTTGATTTTGCTTTCCTTGCTCTTAGTTTAGTGTTTTTAAGGTGTTAGAATCAAGTTTTTAACCTGCACTTGTTGGTTTATAAGTTTTTGTAGTTTTCATGTCAAATGCATCAGCTAGCATATATAGATTTTGGCCACTCTCAAGCTTAAATTTCAGTTTGCATATGTAGGATTTAGCCTTTCAAATTTTAAGCACTAGTAGTTCATAAGTTAGTTTACATAGGTTAGGGCTTATTTTAGCTTAAAAAGTTTAATTAAGTGTCTGTTTTTAATCTGCAAATTTGCATTTTGTCTTTTCATTAAAAAAGTTTCAAATTCCAAAAGTAGTAGTCTGTCTGCATTAGCTTCTTCTATAAGCTTTTTCATTAAGCATTTAATTTTCAAAATGAATTTTCTCTGCTGTTTTAAGTAGTTTTTAGGATAAGCTTTAAGTAGGTGAAGGGCTTATTGTCATAATGATCTGTTTGAGTGCTAAAAAATAAGCACTAAAGTGCCCTTAAAGGGCTATTTGGTTAACAGTTTACACCATAAGTGCTTATTTCTTTATTTTAGCTTATCTGCTTATTGATTTTGCTTAATTCTTGCTTAGTTTTTCTTATAAGGTTAGTATAATCCCATTTTAGCTTATTTGGTTTTGCCATAAGCTTATTTGAGCTTATTTGCTTTCTAGTATAAATTTTATGTATTTTTACACCTTTTTAGCTTTTCTGTCTATCTAGCTTATAATTTGTGCTTATTTGTGTTCTTATGTGCTTTTTAGACATAGCTTATTGTCTGTTTTAGCTTATTTGTCATTTTCGTTTGCTTATTCTCTTTAAAAAATGAAAAGGGGTGAGCAAGGCTCGAACCCCCGACCTCAACATCCTCACCTTTTATAACACAACACTCAACACACTCAACCAACGCGCCCCTGGGGTCTTTTTCAGTTTTGTAATGCAAAATCAATTCCTTATATACGTTTTAGCTCTTTTAGTATAATAAGCTGTTTTTGCTTATTACACAGCTTATTCGATAAGCTGTGTTTTCCAACTTATTTTTCTTAGATTCCTTATTGTTAATTTTTTCAGAATTTTTATAAAACGTTTAGTATTTTTTATATTTAATTTTCTTTAAAATCATTTTTAATTCATAAAAAAGTTAAAAAAAATATAATTTTTTTAGAAAATTTTCTTTTATCGTATAGTTTCTAGGAAAATTAGTTTTGCTTTCGTAGGGTTTAATTTGCAAAATTTCAATTTTTTAAAGAACGGGATTCATTCTCGTTCACGTTTTTCGTGTTTTTAAGCTCAAATCAACTCCGTTTTCATTCTAGTTTTCTTTAATCTTACTTTTTAGTTAATTAGAGTCTATTAAAAGTGAAAAATTCATTTTAGGTTTATTTTTGGAAATTTAGGGTTTTTAGTCACCGTTTAGGGTTCCCGTTTTGCGTTTTTAGTTAAAGTTTAATTTCCCGTTATTAAAGTTAGGTTTAATTGTCCCTTAATTTGCTCACTTTTAGGATTTTAGAAAACAAATCATCTTCGAACCAATTCAAATCATTGTCCAAATAACAAACGTGGTCTCAATTTCATAAATCTTTGGGAAAACGACCCGGTAAATACTTATCGGTTTAACGAATAATATTTTTGTGTAGAAATTGCTTCTAATCTTTGTCCTCAAGGATTTTTAGTAATTTTCTTTATACTCTTATATTATACGTATTATAAATTGAAAATTAAATATATCACCTGCTATCATTCGTCTTTGTTGCTACTGTAAATATAAGCAAATCCAAACACGAACATCATAATGGCCAGTGATTTAAACAGAAGCAACCATGATTTCAGTACCAGCAGATCATACATCAAAATCATCATGCGTTCACAATTAAATAAACTCATACCAATAGACCTTACAGCAGCCTCTTGTGAATCTTTTTGAAGCCCTAGATAAATTAAAAGTTTATTAAAAAAAATACAAAAATATTGCTCTTTTTCCTAATTTTTTTGATTTATTTTCTGTCTACTACAATTTGTGAATATTTAAAATTTCAACAAGAGTTGTGTAAAAGAACACTAACAAATAATACCTCAATTGAGGTATAATCCATAAAAAGTCCCGAACCAAAGATTAAATTTTTACCGTTTGTAGTCACTAACCGAAAAAGCGCACCTCTTTTTAAAATTTTATTTTACTTAAGAGAGTTACCCTAAGTTTGTTATAATTCGATAAAAAAAATATATTTCCTTTTCACATTTCTTTTATCATTATCTTTGTTATAGTGTATGCGCACAATAAATTCCTATTTACCCCATAATTCAAACGTAACCATTCCGAGACGTCGAAATAAAGGACGTGCCCCAAACATAGTCGAACCCGAGCTTCATACTATCGTTGCACCAATGGCGGAACGTACGTTGGAAGAGCTACTCCAAGGACCCACGGAAGGGTACGAAGAAGCTATTGTTTTACCGAAAATTAATGCGGATCATTTTGAGATCAAGACGAACTTGCTTCAATTGGTTCAAGCAAATCCATTTTACAGTCGTGAGAGTGAAAATCCTCATGCTCATATCAATAGTTTCAAAAGGATTACCTCGACTTTACGATTTAGGAATGTGCCTAACGATGTGATTAAGCTTATGATGTTTCCATATTCGCTCGAGGGAGCCGCCAAAAATTGGTACGAGAAAGAACCACCAAATTCGATTTTGACTTGGGAGGATCTCGTGACCAAATTTGTGAATTAATTTTTCCCTCCTTCAAAAACCACCCACTTAAAGAATGAAATTTCTCGATTTACACAAAAATTTGAGGAGACTTTTAGTGAAGCGTGGGAACGATTTAAGGAGTTGCTTAGAGCTTGTCCCCATCACGGATTTACGGAGTTAACTCAAGTTGATACCTTTTATAACAGTTTAAACGAGAATGAACAAGATTCCTTAAATCCTGCGGCGGGTGGAAATCTTTTCAGTAAAACGACTAGAGAGGCTTTAAACATAATTGAGAACAAATCAAAAGTTTGTTATTCACGAAATAGATCAAATGCTTCTAGGATGAATGCTACTTCTAGTAAAACGGATGAGAGAATTGATAAGCTTGCGGATCAACTTTCGACCTTAGTCGAGATTGTTTCTAAGAAAGTTGTCACTCCCGCTCCGGTTAAAGCGGTTGAGGAAACTTGCGTTACTTGTGGTGGTGCCCATTCTTGGTATAATTGTCCGGCTACCGATAACAATCAAGCTAGTGTTTGTGCGACTACGGGTACTTACAATCAAGTTAACCCTCCGAACCGTGTTAGTAATCAAATGGCACCACCAGGTTTTGCTCCGGTGCAAAACAATGGTCAAAATAGGTTTAATCATAATCAAGTTCAAGGGAATAATTTTAATCGGGGAAATAATTTTCATGGAAATCAAGGTTTTCAAGCTCAAAATAATCATGCTCCAAATTTTCAAAATCAAGGATTTCAAAACCAACCTTTTCAAGTGCCTAATAATCAAATTCAACAAGAGATTTCAAATGATTTTTCAAGTTACAAGAGGAATAACGATCAGATGTTGAGAAACATGCAAAATCAAATCAACTCGTTGAAAGGAGACCTTAAGAATGAAATTCAAAACACGATAAAATCTCAACAAGCCGTCATGATGAATCAACAAACTACCTTTCAAAATAATTTGCAAAACATGATTTGTGGATTATTTCAAAACCAAGCCTCAACTTCGGGTACTCTTCCGAGTAATACCATTCCAAACCCGAAGGGTGAGATGAAAGCAATCACTACTCGAAGTGGTGTTGCTTACGAGGGACCCTCGATTCCTACTAATCCTTCTCCTAAAAAGGTAGTGGAATGAGAAACCGAGGAGACAACGGATAAAGAGCAAACAAATTTCCAAGGAAGTACCGCTCAAATCCCACCTTCGGTTATCCCCATTACTATTCCGGAACCCGATGTTCTGAAGAATTTACCTAAGCCAAATATTCCATATCCTTCACGTCGTGATGATCAAAAGTCCCGTGACAAAGCTTCGAATCAAATGGAGAAGATCTTCCAAATCTTTCAAGATTTGCGCTTCGACATAAGTTTCGCGGATGCTTTACTTTTGATGCCAAGATTTGCTCCTACGATTAAGAGTTTGCTCATGAATAAGGAAAAGTTGCTCGAGTTAGCTAAAATACCATTGAACGAGAATTGCTCGGCGATGCTCCTCAAAAAGCTTCCCGAAAAGCTAGGAGATCCCGGCAAGTTTCTTATACCATGTGATTTCCCGGGAATGGATATATGCCACGCCTTGGCCGATCTTGGCGCGAGCATAAATCTTATACCTCTTCTCTTTTGGAAAAAGCTTTCTCTACCCGAACTTACACCGACTCGGATGACTTTAGAATTAGCAGACCGATCCATAACCCATCCTAAAGGACTCGCTGAAGATGTTTACGTTAAAGTGGGAAAGTTCCACTTTCCTACCGACTTTGTTGTTGTTGATTTCGAAGCCGATCCTAAACGAGACCCTCAATACTTAAGATACTTTTGAGGAAGAGGACCGTCATGTTTTAAATTGATGTTTATGGAGAAGAATTAACCCTTCGGGTTTGATAAACGATCCAGTCACTTTAATCTAGATAAAACCACGAGATACTCCTCTACAAATGATAAGTCGGTAAACCAAATTGACATCATTGATGCAGTTTATGAGGAGTATGCTCTAGAATTTCTAGGATTTTCTAATTCCTCGGGTGGCAATCCCACCCCGACATCTAAGCCGTTTACTTCCGAATTCATTTTGGAAGAAATCGAAGCTTATCTTAAGGATGATTCGATTTCACCGGAAATTGATCATGCCGATTGCAATCCGGAGGAAGATATTTGTTTGATCGAAAATTGTTACATAGTAATGACCCGTAGTTTCAAACTTCCTCCAATGGACCTTAAACTAATGAAGTGACCGAGGCAGATCTCAGGTTCTTCAATTGAAGAGCCTCCGGAATTAGAGTTAAAAGATTTATCATCTCACTTAGAATATGCTTTCTTAGAAGAAAACGACAAGTTACCAGTAATTATTGCAAAAGGTTTAAAAAATGATGAAAAAGATGCTCTCTTAAAGGTGCTCAAATCTCATAAAAGGGCCATTGCTTGGAAAATCACCGACATCAAGGGTATCGACCCTCGTTTTTGTACACACAAAATCTTGATGGAGGATGATTACAAACCCACGGTTCAAAGTTAAAGACGGGTTAACCCAAAAATTCACGAGGTAATAAAAAAGGAGGTCTTAAAACTTCTTGATGCCAGGAATGAATGTTAACCAATCGCCACCAGCCCAAGGGTTAGACCAGTGCATGTATGTTTTCAAAGAAAGGAGGAATAACCTTGTTGCTAATGAGGAGAATAATTAATTCTGACACTTTTAGTTTACTATGGGGTGAGAGTTTGTATCGACTATAGGAAGTTAAATGAAGTGACTCGAAAAGATCATTTTCCATTGCCGTTTATGGATCAGATGATAAAAAGATTAGCCGGGAATGAGTTTTATTGTTTTCTTGTTAGATTTTCAGGATATTTCCAAATACCAATAGATCCCCAAGACCAAGAGAAAATTACTTCACAAAGAAAAACCATGTCCGTATGGAACTTTCGCGAACCGTCGCATGCCATTAGTTCTTATGTAATGCTCCCGGTACTTTCAAACGGTGTAGATGGCCATATTCCATGATATGATTTGAAAAGACTATGAAGTGTTTAATGGATGATTTCTGGTTTTTTTGGGATAGTTTTTGATTCGTGCCTCTCAATATAGAAAAAAGGTTAAAATAGTATGTGAAGGATACACGAATTTTAGTTCTTAATTGGGAGAAGTGCCAGCATTTAAAGTGTAGATAAGGAATTGTGTTAGGGCATAAATTTCTAAATCGAGATTGAGGTCCTATCGAGCTAAGTCGATTTTATCCTAAGCCCTCCCCAACTACTGTAAAAGGTGGTAGGAGTTTCGAAGGTCACGCAGCTAGATTTTACCGTACTTTTATCCCGAAAAGACATTTCAAAGATTGCTAGACCAATGACTCACCTTCTTGAGAAGGAAACACCGTTTGTGTTTCTAAGGATTGTATTGATGCTTTTCTGACTCTAAAAAAGAAGCCTTACCGAAGACTCCAATCTTAGTTTTTTGTCCATTGGAACCTATACCTTTCGAACTCCTGTGTGGATGCCAACTGATTCGGCATGGTGCGTTTTTAGAACAACGAAAGATGAAGCACTTTCACCAATACATTATGGCTAAGCAGACAATGACAGAAGCTCCAAATTCATTACACTACCACGGAAAAGGAAACGATTGCCGTTGTATATGCTTTTGAAAAGTTTCGGCCATATCTTGGCTTATCCTAAAAGCATAGCGTATACGGATCACTCGGCTTTAAAGTACCTTATGAACAAACAAGACGCTAAGTCGAGTTGCTCCGGTGGGTTCTCCTTCTACAAGAATTTGATATCACCATCCGTGATAAAAAAGAAAGTGAGAACCTCGCGGCGGATCATTTATCTAGACTTGAGAATCCTCATAAGGATGTGTTAGAAAACAAAGACATTAATGAGAATTTTCCTTTAGAAACTCTTGGAGTTATATCTAATGGAAGTACCCCATGGTGTGCGGACTATGCAAATACCATGCCGGAATTTTATCATCAAAAGGAATGACAACTCAACATAAGAAGAAGTTTTTCAGGCGTTAAAACCTTAATTTCGGGAAGATGAACCCTACCTTTTCGTACCTTGTGCATATCATACTTTCGACGTTGGTGTGCATGGGCAAAAGCTAATGATCTCCTCAAAGCTTAGTCATGAAGGACCCACCGTGGTCCATCATAGTGCCATATCACCGCTCGAAAGGTATTTTTGATGTCGGATCGTTTGGCCCTACCACCAAATACGAGGATGCCCATAACAATGAATCAAGTGTGTGGATACGTGTCAAAGACAAAGGGCAAATTTCACACCAAGATAGAATGCCTCAAAACGCTATCCAAGTTTGTGAAAACTTCATGTAATGGGGTATTGTATTTCATAGTGGGACCATGTTCCGTCTTCACATGGGAATAAATACATCCTCGTAGCCGTTGATTATCTTTCAAAATGGGTTGAAGCAAAGGCGCTCCCCACAAATGATGCTAGATTTGTTGTTAAGTTTTTAAAGTCTCTTCTTGCTCGATTCGGAACACCAAGAGCTATTATAAGCGATCGTGGGACCCATTTTTGAAATGATCAGTTTGCTAAAGTAATGTCTAAGTATGGGGTCACCCATCGTCTTGATACCGCTTATCATCCTCAAACGAGCGGTCAAGTAGAGGTGTCCAATCGCGGTTTGAAACGTATTCTAGAAAGGACGGTTGGAGAGAACCGTGCCTCGTGGTCCGACAAACTAGATGACGGCTTATGTGGGTCATTTCGTAACTGCTTTTAAAAACACGATTGGTTTAGCGGAGAGGGTGGGGTCTGGGGGAAGGGGGAGGTTAGGGTGGGGATGGGCCTTACAAGTAGTGTACGGAAATCTTGCCATTTACCTATCGAATTAGAGCATAAAGCATATTGGGCTTTGAAACATGCTAATTTCGATCTTAAAACCGTGGGTGATCACCGAAAGCTTTAACTTAATGAACTTAATGAGCTTCGTGATCAAGCTTACAAGAATTCTTTGATATATAAAGAGAGGACAAAGAAACTTCACACACACACAAAAGAATCAAAACCACCCCGCTGACCGCATTTCAATTGGAGATACGCGTTTTACTCTTCAAACACCTCGTCTAAAGATATTATCGGGAAAGCTTAAAACTCGTTGGCCGGGACCTTTCACCATCACCAAAGTTTTTCCATACGGAACCATCGAGTTATCTCAACCCGATGGTCCAAACTTTAAGGTGAATGGTCATCATGTGAAGCATTACTTCCGAAAGGGACGAATACACCCAAGTAGTCTAAGATCTCCACACTCTCTCCAAGGATGAATGAATTTGGGGATCGAGTCAAGCTATGTGATTCGGTTACCAAAAACAAAGCACTTCATGGGAGGCACCCCATGCTTATCCTTCTATCTTCTTTCTTATTGTAATGTGAGGAGGCTTGTACTCTTCCGATTCTCGTTGTTTGTACTTGTGATTGTTTGCAGGATTGATCCAAAATTTTCTGAAGACTCTCGTGTTCGGTGTTTTGTCCCGGTCCACTCGAGCTTCCTAGCCTTTGCTTGCCATTAGTTTGGGGAAATCCGATATCCTAAAGATTATTATCGACTAACATTTATCTTTTTAGCACAAAAACCTTTAATAACGGCTTTAAGATTTTTGTGAGACTTTCTTCAGGCTTGAGTTATTGCATATCGCTTTTATGAGTTTCTAGTATGGGGTTTTTAAGTCTTAGGCTAGGAAACATTGAGGACAATGTTTAATTTTAGTATGGGGTAGTATATCTTCGATATAATCTTACCTACTTCTGCCCGTTGTTCTCACGTACCCCGTTTTCCCACCAAAATTTTCAAAAATATAAAATTTTTTAAAATTTTCAAAAATAAAATAAGTGTTTTGTCACAATTTCGACTTTCTTGCTGGGTAGAATAAGAGTAAATTTTGACCCAATCGAGCGTGTTGAACTCTAGCTTGTTCCTTGATTTTAGGCTAAGCGTTCGCGGAAATTCGCGAAGAACGAAAAATAATAGAGTTAAGTATGAGTGGGATGCTAAACAAGGATTAGTTGGAAATCTTAAGAGCTCATATATGTAATTTGTGACTTTTTCTCCCATAAGCTCTTAATCGGATTAATATACGTGCTGTTTTTAAAGACTAAACTTAAATCAACAATTTTTATGTAATATATAGCAAAAATTTTAGTCTTAGTTCAAACTTATACTTGAATTTTTCAAAAAGAAGTCTTCTATATAAAGTAATAAATAAATAAATAAATATAATAAATATAAGTTGTGCGCTGATAAAAGTTTACTACCTCTTGCCGGCTCACAACCAATGTGGTAGTCTTTTAAAGAAAGCCCATAGTAAGAATAAAAATCCGAGACTGATAAAAGTTTGCTGCATCTTGCCGGCTCACAACCGATGTTGCAGCCTATCTTGCAAAGGTCGGAGGAGAGTTACATTGCATAAATAATTAATAATACCTAGATTTTATTTTTGATAAATACAAATATGCTTTATGAACTTTTGACTATTCTATTTATATAAGCAAGTATATTCAGGATACTAAAGAGTTTTTGAAATCTAAGGACCGTAGAGTCCCGATACTAGTCCTCTATGGGTGTCAAAAGCCATGGTCACTTAGTTTAACACCCCAAATTGGGTCGCAGCGGAATAAGGGTCCGGGCGTTTACTTCACATATCAACAACACCAGATAATATATGAATGACGCAAAAATCGTTTAAAACTGATACATTGGAATCAATAAAACTATGTGTTACAAAAGCCTGAAGCTTTACTTGTTATACTTGTATATTATTACAAAGATTTTCCAGCCATAACATGATACACATAAATGAATGCGACTAAATCTTTTAATGCATGACTTCAAAAATTAACCACTCAATGTATCCTTCCGACCACGTGCTTAATGACTCCAGAAAAACATTGCATTTAAAAAAAAAACGATCAACATAAAGATAGGTGAAATTCATAGGTTTAGTAAATGTAAGCAGGAAACCGCAAGACTTTCCCAGTGATAAGCAACAGATCAAGATCATCACAAAATGTAATCTAGGGGGAGGGTACCTAAGCTCATGACACCGAAGCTCGACATAAATGAATACAATATATAAATATTGCCTACATTGCCCGTGATGATGTTCAACCCGTAACATCCAGTATCCGACATGATATACGTTCGTTTCCAGTGATAGCTAGTCACCCGAACGGGGAGGTCAATCCCAAATAGATCTATCTATAATCATTCGCGCTCACATTCTAGTAATTGACAGTTCATGATTCATGGGCATAGTGGGTTATCGCTACTTAGGCAAAACGTAATCATGATAAAATGTACACTTGCGTCCAATTTGTAAAAC
Organism: Tanacetum coccineum; assembly: GCA_026074375.1. Lineage (NCBI taxonomy): Eukaryota > Viridiplantae > Streptophyta > Magnoliopsida > Asterales > Asteraceae > Tanacetum > Tanacetum coccineum. The sequence continues at coordinate 7,334 of BQNB010011462.1, read as the reverse complement.
ATGCATATGTTTCTCACCCCAAAAACTTGTAAATTAATAATTGTAAAACATGGGGCTATGAACTCACCTTGAGTGAGTAAACTGATAACAAAATATCCCAAGTAAAAACGCGTCACGCTAACGCTCGAATGCAACCTAGTTAATATAGGTCGAATCAGTATTCAAGTATGTTGTCTAACAACAACTGTATATAATCCTATATAGTTATCATCGTACTATCGTTCGGGCTATCATAATTTAAGAGGTCATGACATGACGTACGAGGAGTTAGGACACTTTAAATCGTAAATCCAACAACTCGTCAATACGCCATCCGAAGAAGCCTCATTATGAAATTCCCTAGTAATATAGCACTTTGATAACTAATAACATATATATATATATATATATATATATATATATATATATATATATATATATATATATATATATATATATATATATATATATATATATAGCTATATCACCATCTATTTGTTTAAGTGAAATCGTCATTATAAAGTAAAAACGTTTATAATTACCGCTTTAGTAAAAATGACATAACTTTGTCGTTTTTAAACCCGTTTCCTTCGCGTTTCTTTACGCCCAGAAACAGGCTTAACAAAGAATTTTTCGTATTAAGACGAGTGATCATAAAATCACATTTTTAGGTTTTTGAGATTCTGTGATGAATAGTGTTTTACTGTTCATAACAGCTATAAAATCGTTTTATACTTTTAATTAACGTAAAACCCGTTTTTGGTTGGTGTCCGTATCTTATTCGTTATAGCTCCGTTTTTAGCGATTCTTTCGAACACGTTCTTGTAATTGAAAGTTTTATCATATTAATTGATAGTTTATAAAGTTTAAAAGTTTTGTGGTGAAATAGTACTTTTTTATAAAAATTGTTTTATAAAAGTATTAACTATCGTAAACTTGTAAATAGCGTATCTTCTTTGTTATTAATCGGTTTTTCGAGTTCTTTATGACCCCTCGATCCTTATGACATGTAGTATTTTATAAAATCATAAAACATATATGTAAATTTCGAATTACAAACAGCCCCTAAGATATTTTTTTTCCAAAATGTGTTAAAACTTGTTTTGAGACTTTTTACTTTACCACTATTGTTACAAACCCGATTAGAACCCGTAATATCTTATGTCTTACATATATTAAGGTCCCTTAGGGCTCATGCTTTGTTCATGTGGAGTCCAAGATAACAAGATTAAAATGTATTTACCGATTTTCACATGTAACTCAATAAGTATTACTATTAGAAACCCTAATTTGTTCATATATATGTTTACTCTTAAGCATCATGTTAAAACACTTATAAATTCCTTTTAACATAATATTATCATCCATATGACATATAAATAAGTGTACAAAACAATGATCATAAGTAAAAATTCATTTTACATATTCAAAGTACCCTAAAAGGTGATTTAGCTTAAATATAACATATGAACACATAAAATCTAGTTATGAAAATGATTAAGCCTATATATATAGACCGTTGTGTGGATGAGGTAGAGGATAAGAATAAACAACAAACCCTTGTGATTAACAACCTTGGCTTGAAAAATATAAAGGTGAAAGACCCTAATTTTCCCCAAGTAAAACCCTTTCCTCTTCCTTTTCTGATGTCCATTACTTGCAAATGTGACCCAAACTCTTGAAAACACATTAGAATACCTTATATATGATGTGTGTATGCTTGTATAATGATAGAAAATCAAGCTATGGATTGTGTATAGAGTGTGTTTGATGCCGTGGGATATGTAGAAGGAAATGGGAGAGTTTTTGTGATTTCACACTTTTGATATGAACTCTATGTGTTAGTTGCTAGCTTTTATAGTGAAAATATGTAAGTAACTTAACCATGGTAATTGCTTAACTCAAGTGTAAAGCCCATGGATAGGCATGGTTCTTACAAGGTGTAAGTGTTTGGTTCCCTAAAATGGGAATCATCCCATGAATTCAAGGAAGATACTTTGGACTAGATATTTTTCTTGGTCCTATCCTTATAAATCCGGCCACATAGGCTCCCGTGTGATGTTATATTGGATTTATATTTGGGTATTGGGTATAAATCGTGGTATTCGTTTAAGCGTAGTTTAGGTTTATGGTGCCTACCGAGAATAGGCGAAAACGGCGTTTTATCGCGAAACGTAAGCATTTTACGTAGCCAATAAAAATAAGATGAACAAATTTATTAATTATCCTCATAATAATCATATAACACTTGCTTGATGTAAACATTTAATTGTTTAATGCCTGTTTACATTGAATGATCATTTTTAGTTTATGCGATTTAACTTAACGTTTACGGTTTAAGAGCAAACGCGTAAAACCCTAAAAATAAATTGTGCATTACATAATGTCGTACAATGACCTAAAACATGAGGTGTTATAGTCTTCCCCCGTTAAATGAGCCTTGTCCTCAAGGCTTATGACACGACACTTGATGACGGTGCGGTCTTGGTAAAGAGGTGTGGATATTTCTTCCTGAATTGATCTTCACGTTCCCACGTAAACTCAGGACCCTGCCTAGAGTTCCATCGAACCTTGATAATTAGGACACGACTTCGCCTCAATTGTTTGACTTCGCGATCCATGATTTCTACAGGCTCTTCAACAAAATGAAGCTTGTCATCCACTTGGAGTCCTTCCAACGGAACGACTAATGGATCGTCAGAATAACATTTCTTCAAGTTGGATACATGAAATGTATTGTGGACCCTGCTCAACTCTTAGGAAGTCACGCTTGTAAGCAACAGCTCCTCACTTTTTCAACACCAATTGAAAGAGTCCGACATATCTGGGGTTTTAACTTCCCACCGTTTGCCAAAACCGTACAGACCCCTTTCCAGGTGGAAACTTTAAGCATAACTTTATCTCCAACTTGAAACTCCATCGTTTCCGTTTAAATCAGCGAAGCTCTTTTGGCGATCACGAGCAGTTTTAATCCTTTGTTTAATCTGGATGATCCACTCCCATTGTTCTTTTGCACTAATTCGGACCAGTGAGTAGAACTTGTCTAACCTCGGCCCCCAACAACACGGGTGAACGACACTTCCGACACAAAAGTGCTTCAATCGGTGCAAAGCCTTATGCTAGCATGATAACTGTTATGTATAGAAAACTCGACTAATGGCAAATATTTAACCCAAACCATTTCCAAAGTCGATTACGCAAGCATCTTAGCATTCCGCGAGAGTTTGGATGGTTCTCAGGTCGCTTGCCGTAACGGGTTTGCGATGATATGCAGTACTTATATCCAAACTTATACCCAAAGCCTTCTGAAGTGACCTCCAAAAATTTGATGCGAACCGAGGGTCACGATCACAGATAATTGAAACAGGTATTCCATGCTTTGTGACTACCTCCTTTAGGTACATTCTTGCCAGTTTATCCATAGGATCAGTTTCCCTCATTGGCATAAAAATGGCAGACTTTGTAAGTCAGTCAACGATCACCCAAATAGTGTCATAACCTTGTGATGACTTAGGAAGCTTCGTAACAAAATCCATCGTGATATTGTCCCACTTCCATTGAGGTATCTTGGGTTGCACTAACAAACCCGATGGTCTCTGATGTTCGGAACCTTAACCTTAGCACTGGTCCCAAACATTTGCTAACAAAGGTGGCAATGTTGGCTTTCATATTGGGCCACCAGTATAGTCTCTTCATATCCCTGGTAACCTTTTTGTCAGAACCCTTGATAAATAGAGTATTTGACTTGTGGGACTCGTGCATGATCACAGTCCTTAAGTTCCATAACATGGTAACCAACTCCTGCCATTTAGCCCAAGTTCCATCCGCACATAGGTTCCAACTTTTCCGTCTAAGTGTCTCCGGATACTTTTGAATATCTCAACCAATATACCCCCAACATCCTCCTTCTTGATGGTATCTCGGCTTTCGTGCTTACAGTCTGAGCTCTTCAAAATTTTGTTTAGAAGATCCAAAGCAATAGTCATCACTTAAGAGCCCCGAACCCTTTAGTGGTTCTCTTCCTTCCTGCTCAAGCATTAAGCAACAACATTCGCACTTCCCTGGGTTATAACGAATTTCGTAATCGTAATCACTCACAACTCTAACCAGCACGTTGCCTCATATTTAATCCTCCTGATCAGAATATGTTGTAAAAACTTTTTGTGAAGCATGTACACCGTGCACTTGGTTCCGTACAGATTAGTGCCTCCAAATTTTAGAGCGCACACCTACTGCCCCAAGTTTTCTGAAATCATGATTCGTATAGTTTCTTTTCCATGAAATTTTAACTAATCAATGGCGAAATGCATAAGAATACACCTTTTCTTCTTTGGCATCAAACACAGGCGCCCAAACCCTTCCTTTGATAGTCATCGCTAGTCTGCGATGAAATCTTGCTTCCCCTCAGGTAAGGCCAGGATGGTGCACTGCAACACTTCTGTTTCAACATTGAAAAGCTGCTTCCTTGTTTATCCGCCCCAATCAAACTTGGACACCTTTCTACAAGGGTTAGTTTGGTCATTGTCTTGGCGATCTTTAAAAACCCTTCGTTTAATCTTCTATAAATAAAGCAGGCAAGTGCCCAAAAATTATGGGAATCTTCGTTGTGTTTTAGAGACGGCCCAAATCTTTTGATAGATTCAATCTTGCAGGAGTCAAACGTGAATAACCTCGACTGTGACCGCCCCGACCCAGAATTGTAACGCCCCGACCCAAAAGGGTAGAAGTATTAAAAATATGGTGTGACATCAAAGGCATACATAATCATAACACAAGCATAAACAGGGGAAGTCTTAAATAAATAACCAAAGAAAAATAAGTCAACATGACTTAAGGTACATAAGTTCTTAAAAGACAGACATATCCAAATGAATTAACCGAAATAACGAAGGTCTCGAAAAGAAACAATTCATATATCAAAACTAAGATCTCTAGGGTAAGTCTACACTCAGCACTCATAGCCTGAAAGCAACCACAGCTCCTAGCTTAGATACCTGTAGCAGGAAAAGAAAATGCGGCTGAGCTTACAAAGCCCAGTGAACAGATATATATAATCGAATGCAAAAAAATATCGGAAATCAAAGGATACGATACAAGGTGCAAAGGATATCACAAAACATGATCAAAGGAATACAAATAAGATAGGACAAATCAGAAGTCAATTCATAGTGTAAGGTAAGATGAAATCAGAAAATCAAATCAAGTCTAATTACCAAGCCCAAACAAATCACATCATAGTAACCACGGAGTCGCGAGCTCCAAATGTGAAAGACGTGGAATGCACCCAAACATCAGTCACCAAATATACATATATCATAATGTCATAATCCATCGAATACAAAACAAATCTAGGATGCATCCATACGCCCCTTAAACAAATAATAATCTTCATAATGCGCATATAATATCAAATGGGGGACGGTATGAGAAATCACTCACTCACACATGAGTCATGCCAAAGGTGCATCAATGACACGGCCATGTTACCTTCATGGCTAGGAAACAAATAGTGGCTTGGTTCTCAAACTGAAGGGTTCAAAGCAAAGTCATATCAAAGTTCATTTCAAAGGGATCATAGCAAAGGTTCAATGTCAAAGGTTCAAATATCAAAGGTAGCATAGCAGGGTTCAAATAGAACATAATAACAGATCATATAAGAGAACCAAGATAAAAGGCTCAGAGCAAATGTAGCAAATCACATAAGTAATCAAAGATAGAGAGGAATATGTCATGAGAAACCTTAACGATAAGGTCAGAATATCTGTACCTTATTCCGAAGCAAAGCAATAATCAAAGGAAACACCACAGGAAATCAAAATCACTCCCTCTTGACCGAACCTAAAGAAATGATGAATTCGAATTACAAACCATTCATTTAAGTTATACTTTCTATTTTTAGTAACTTTCCATTTTTAGTAACTTTCCATTTTTAGTAACTTTCCATTTTTAGTAATATTCATCATTTGAGATTCTATTAAGTATTTTGAATAGCTTAGGGACTTAACATGTCAACCTTACAAGTTAGGGTTAAATATAACAACTTTCCATATTTTAGGGTTTAATATGCAAAATCAATAATTTTCAAGGTTAAAAGGGTAAATATCAAAGTTTTAAATTTTATTCAGATTATACCTTCCATTTTATGTATTTACAAGTCAAACCCTTAATTTTACATAATTTACATATTTAGTCCTTTTGGTTTATTAATTATTTAAGCAATATCTTTAATTATCCATAATTACAAAACAAGCCCTTATAGATTCAATTATGACAAAATCATACTTTATACATTAAATACTAACCAAACCTTCCACTTTTCAGAATTTACAATTTTAGTCCCTCTATTTTAATTAATTAATTTCTAATTACTTATTATATGTAATTAACCATTTTAATCCAAAATAATATCAATATGACATTTTATACCCCCCAACTTATTTTATACAGAATATAATAAATATAATAACATGTCTAAAACAGACCCCATAGTTTCAGAAATTACAAAACAAGTCCTTATACTTTTAAAACCACAATCGGCTAACAAATAAATCACTAAAACCCTAATTAAATTTTTCCCAATCACAAACACAATTATTACCCAATCATTAGCATTTATTGCACCTGGAAAAATTATCAAAACCCTAACCCTAATTTTATTTCTTTCCTTTTCCCTTTTATTCGAAATCGGTAAACAAAGAAAAACCCCAAATAATTATTCGAATCCTTCCTAAATTTTTCCAACAATTTATCTGAGTTATATGTGATATAAAAAACCTTAGAAAAATATAAAATCAATTGTACAAATAGTTTTTATGCCGATTTCATAATTAGCTAAAAATTAGGGTTTCGAACATGATTTAATTATTTCGATCAAAATAACATGCATGATAATTTTTCCTATGCATAGAACGAATTAATATGATGAAAAATGAGATACAAAAATACCTTTGATGATCCTTGGTGATTTTATGAATTTATGCTATTCGGTTGCTTAATTCGAACCCAAAATAATTACCCCGATTGAACCAAGCACTCTACAATCTTTCCAATATTTTTCCCACCTTCCTTGACCTTCAAAACACCTTAGAAAAATCGTTCTTGCCTTGGAAAAATTTTATGCCACCTCTCTTTAGTTTTTAGGGTTTTCGGGATTTTTGTATTTAGGATTAAATAGAATAAAATGCATAAAAGAATTACTAGAGATTTTGGCCGAGTTATATGGGCTTTCAAAAAGGATAAATCAGATTTAATCACAACAGTATAAACTACTAGTCATACAATCATCTATATCATGCATATATATAAAGCGGTAAATGTAAATAAAAGCGTAAAGACATAAGTAAAAGGAAATGCAA
>BQNB010011461.1:0-79581 GCA_026074375.1 Tanacetum coccineum | reverse complement strand
AGAAAAATTTTGAATACTAAAGAGTATGCGAAATCTACTCTTTAATACTTAAAAGAATATTAATAAAACAGTAAACTGTATGAATAATGATGTTACTAAAAAGCTCCAATATTATTATTATCAATAATACGAGTACTCTATGTAATACTAGGGTTTACAACCTTGAAGCTATATATCAAAACGTATGAATGTGTATATGATAACCATAACCTAGGATCTCCTTTATACACCAAGGAGTCCTTTACAAGATAACTAAAAATCTTCTATAATTCTAATAGATAACTGCAAATCTTCTAACTTAATAAGATATACATATTTTTTACAAAAATATCTCATACTTATCACGTAAGTAATCTTGATAAATAATTTCATCTTTATCCTTCTGATAGTAGAAACTCTTCTAACAGTTGCAGTCTTTCAGCAGTTGTAACCAGCAGCATTAACTTTTATTCCAGCAGCACTAAGTGTATACAAGCAATAGTAACTACTTAGAATATTTTCTTCATTCTTCATCAGCAGTACTAAGTTACACTAATAGTACTAAATTTATGCTAACAGTTGTAACTTTACTCAAGCAGTACTAACATACACTAGCAGTACCAAGTTACACTAATAGTAGTAACTTTTATACTAGCAGTATTATCTACTTAGTAGTATTTCTTCTAAGTCTCTGAGCAGTCTTAACTTCCATTAGCAGTAGTAATATATACTAGCAGTAGTAACTGACAGTACTAACTACTTAGCATATTCTTCACTAATATCACTAACAGTACTAAGTTATGCTTAGCAGTAGTAACTCTAACCTTATCATTATTAACTCAAAGATCATCATGAAGTCTTTTGATCCCAACAACCGTTCTTTATGGGTTTTGCCAAACACTAGTTTTGACACGTTTTAACCAAAACAATAACTTATTACTTTGACCCGCTTTGAAAGATACTTTTAAAAATACAACAAGACATCATTACACTTCATCTTTACTTGAGTATTTTGGATGAAACATTCAAGTTGCCAATCCTACTTTGATGTGCATAAATTTTATGGCAATATTTGTCAAAACACTTATCTAACTTACTTATTCTTAAGAGATGATATAGCATAAGCATAGAAAGATATAAAAGCCTATATAAAGTTCATAAAACCTAGCATAAGACGTAATATGCATATTCATGAAATCGAAAAGCTAACATAAATAACATGTTATCCTAAACACTAATGTTACACAAAACAACAAGTTCAAATACAAGATGTAAAGAGTACATAATACCAAATAAGGTGAAACAAGTAATCATATACCATATTAAACATTTTAAACATCACTTCTACTTATATGACTTACCTAAATATTTACGGATAAAATTTTTGACAAAATTAGTAGTTAACCCAAACACCCCTTTTGAAACCATATTGTTTCTTTTAAGAATCTAAGATGACATACAAGCGAAGGAACATACATGACAAAGATGACATTTATGTTTCACAGATAAGCAACCTCAAATGCAATGAGAAATAAGCATATAATCAATATATATAAGCAATGCAAACTAGAACGACAAATCATATAACATATCATACGACAATTCTTTTCTCCTTTCGTTTAATATAACAATGTATACCAAGCTTGATTAGTAACCCAAATACTTTAATTTTAAATAATAATGTATCAATGTTCAAAGGATAGTAACTCAAATTGCCCGACTCAAAAGTTTGAGGTTCTAAATTAATACGAAATTTGAAATTTTAGACACTTTTTAGTATTTTGAAAATTCGACTTACTTAAACATTTAATCAATACCTATAACATGTTTAATTAGAAACTAGACTCAATTCTCTTTAAAACGATAGGTGGCACGACTTGTACGGATTTACGGTTAGTATTTTATGACCTTTTGAAGTTGACAAAATTTTTGACAAGCCATCTGTAGAACCGGGTCCGCCGATTGCTTTTCCCAATAGAACCGGCCTTTGTTAACAAAGGAACCGGGGGTCTGGACGAATTTTCCAAAAACGCATATTTCGACCCAACGAAAAGGTTTAACACTTGGTAGGCTTTAAGGTAGACTTATATAGCAAATTTTAGTCATTATTCAAGGTTGTACAACAAAGATATTCAACAACCAAGACTTCTAAGAATGAAACAACGATATACTTTTCATTATTAAGTCTCGCTTTTCAGATAATTTGATACATGGATCGTACCCGGTTTTGAAAACCATTTGTTTTGAAAACAAGATTTGCGTGGCTTTGATACCAATTATGGAAAACGTAGAGGGGGGGGGAGTGAATACATTTTTGATTAAAATCTAAAAACTTTCGTATCAAATACCCGAACAAACTCGACGTAATATGAAAAGTACCAAATATAGTCTATGACTATAAGAATAATGGAAAGCATAGAATAAGCAAATAGTCACAACACAAGCACAATCATAAGAATAAAGTAAATAGAGAGCGATAAATAAAATAGAAAGCAAACCGAACACGATGATTTATAGTGGTTCGGTCACGAAGCTCCTCTCTACCCTACTCCACTCCCCAAGTACCCAACTCGAGAGTTACTTCACTACATCAACATGCTCCCTTCTCGGCGAAGAAAACCATACACAACGTCGCTTACACTTTATTCGGTATAAAGCTATATACCTAGTCCTTTTTGGGTACCACTAAACCCGTTATGTTTTGTGGCCCAACCTAACAAACCTTGTGTTTTATGGCACAAACACATAAACCATCTAATCTAAATCAAATGATACAAAGAGATGATACAAATGGGTGTACAATGATAATCCTAAACAAATGTATCTAATGGATGTGAAAGCCCAAACCAAGCATCAAGATCAAAAAGCATGATGAGGTTTGTCTTTTATGATGGATGATCACAAGTTTCCCAAGCTTGTTGAGGTAGATCTTTATGTGCTTAAATGCTTGTGGTGGATGTAGATTTCAAGATCTCAAAGCTTGATTTGGAGGATCATTTCGGTTGTATGCTTACAATAAAAATGGGAGTTAGATGCATTATGATGATCGACATTCTCTCTTCGGAGTGAGGGCTGCTGGTTATGTCGTATCTAATGATGTTCTAGTCAGAAGGTGTGACCTTCATTAGCGTGGTCCGTCTCCAGGGTCTTTATGCGTAATTCATTCTTGACATCTCGGATCTCGCTCTACTCAAGGCAAAAGATCATGCTAGTCATACGTTGGGCTATGAGTCATTGATAGCTGCCGAACTTAGAAGTTGTCTTTTTATGATGTAATTTTCCAAAATCACAAGAAGTAAAGAGAAAAGAATGAGACATTAATGAGTCATGCTCTAGAAGTAGGTGTTCCAGGATGGCGCGTTACGAGATGACAAGTTACTAGTCGCGTTCTAATTAGTCGACATGTTTCTATGTGGTGAGTTACGTGACGACGTATACATTTCCGAAGTTCAAGGCGAGTGTTCAAACTCGAAGTCGAATAGTATAATAACTAACGGAGTTGACATCATCAAAACTGGTATTATGAGAAAATCATAAGAAGTTTTAGAGACCATTGTGTCACTGACAATGTCTTGAGAAGGTTTTAGAGATCGTTGTTGTGGAAAACGTAGAGGGGGTGAATATGTTTTTGATTAAAATCTAAAAACTTTCGTATCAAATACCCGAACAAACTCGACATAATATGAAAAGTACCAAATATAGTCTATGACTATAAGAATAATGGAAAGCATAGAATAAGCAAGTAGTCACAACACAAGCACAAGCATAAGCATAAAGTAAATAAAGAGCGATAAATAAAATAGAAAGCAAACTGAACACGATGATTTATAGTGGTTCGGTCACGGAGCTCCTCTCCGCCCTACTTCACTCCTCGAGTACCCAGCTCGAGAGTTACTTCACTACATCAACACGCTCCCTTCTTGGCGGAGAAAACCATACACAACGTCACTTACACTTTATCCGGTACAAAGCTAAATACCGAGTCCTAACAAAGGTAGACCAACCCATCGTCGCTTACACTTTATCCGGTATAAAGCTAAATACCGAGTCCTTCTTTGGGTATGACCAAACCCATTATGTTTTGTGGCCCAACATAACAAACCTTGTGTTTTATGGCACAAACACATAAACCATCTAATCCAAATCAAATGATACAAAGAGATGATACAAATGGGTGTACAATGATTATCCTAAACAAATGTGTATAATGGATGTGAAAGTCCAAACCAAGCATCAAGATCACAAAGCATGATGAGGTTAGTCTTCTATGATGAAAGATCACAAGTTTCCCAAGCTTGTTGAGGTAGATCTTCATGTGCTTAAATGCTTGTGGTGGATGTAGATTTCAAGATCTCAAAGCTTGCTTTGGAGGATCATTTCGGGTGTATGCTTACAACAAAAATAAGAGTTAGATGCATTATGATCATGGTGTTTTATAGATGCATTCTTACAGATCTATATGTGTGAAAATGGTGGAGAAAGTGTGTTAAAAGTGATGAGAAGCGGATTGAAAAGGCTCCACTATTTATAGCCAAAAGCTGATGAAACCGGCTACAATTCAAAATGGAACTGGCTTTGTAAATCAAACAGAACCGGCGACGCTCCTATGGAACCTGCTAGTGTTCATCAGACAAAAAAAAACTTTTGAATTCTTTGAGAGATCTTTCAAGATATGAATGATGTAAATTACTTTTTATTTACTTAAAAAGGAAAGTAAACTTGCAAAAATAAAAAGTCTAGTTGAATGTTTGTCAAAATAAAGTTTACCTGTAAAATATATATTTAGGTGTAAACTTTAGTGTAAATATAAAAGTGATGCATTTGTATAAAAATACTTGTAAATGCAAAATGTGAAATGAGGTTTGATCATAATGCAACATAACAAACATGTACGAACCTGTGTTGTAACATACGAGGAATCGAGATGTGGGTGTGTGTTGATGATATTGAGACAAAATATGATTACGAGTAACTTGTACATTTTCCGTTATGTATTACAAGTTACGCGTTTGTCATCATAAAAACAAACGAGACTGTATAGATTAAATATCATAATATTTGCACTAACAATCTCCCCCTTTTTGAAGATGACAAACAAACGTGTAAACGTAATAACTCGTAAAATGTAAAGTTACTTGTATCCGCATACTACCTTTACATTACCTTGTATCCGCGTACTACATTTACATTACCTTCTCTGTTTACACTCTTCTCCCCCTTTTGTCGAAAAAAGGGTGTGTCCATGAAGTTTAACTTCATTTCTCCCCAAAAAGGCGAGCTTGAATCATCCCTAGTGAAGTTAATAGGTCTACTTCAATCCCTTATGGTGTTGCATCCCTAGGTTTATTACGGATCCGTGGATCAAATATGAAAGCTTAACCTACAATAGGGTTATTGACTTGATTATTTCTTACTATATATATAATATAAATATATAATAAGGATAATATCAATAATAATAAGAGAAGTATTCCAAGAGGGCTTTTAAAAGGATAATTACTTTTACCCAAAGTAAAATCCCTAAAAACCTTCCCGGGTCGTGTCTCGACGAGGTGCAAATTTGAAACTCGAGGTAACATTTGTGGAATAATGCTTGAATATCACAAATTGGATTTGGTTATCTATTTCTACTAATAAAATGCAAAAACAAGTAAAGGCACGCTAAAAACGAAAGCAAATAAGGCTAAAACACTAAAAACGATAACGGGATTCAAAACCCGTTCTTTAAAAATCTAAATTCTAAAATTTTAAACCTACAAATGAAAATTTAATTTTTATAAATCATAAATGATAAAAGAAAATTTTTAAAAAAAAGAATTATATTTTTTTGACTTTTATATTATTTATTATGAATTAAAAACGGATTTAATCTAAAAAATTAATAAAAAATACTAAACTACATGGGAAAATTCTAAAATTTTTATTAAAAGTAGCTTGAACTAAGCTAATCCTAAAAGAAATAAGCTGGGTCGAACAACTTATCTAAATAAGCTGGAAATAAGCCAAAAAGGGCTTATAACTAAAAAGGAGAAAACGTGTATAAAAGAAAAGTAAAGTGGAGTTATAACGCAAAAGACCCAAGGGCAGGATGGTTGTGTGTGGTGGTGTTAAAATCGGGTTGACGGTGGTAGAGGTCCAGGGTTTGAGCCTTTCTCACCTTGGGCTTCCCACTTTCCCTGGTTTTTATTTTTCAAAATTTCTTTTTGCAAAATTCTTTAAGACTTGAAAATAAGCAACTTTTGTGAAATGACTTTTTATAAAAACCAAAAATAAGCTAGAAATAAGCTCAAATAAGTTAACAGGCTAGGATTTAAGCTAAGGGCTATAAGGGCTAAACTGTTGGCCTTTTTTAGACTTAATAAGCTAATAAAAAGCAAATGAGCTTATGACGGCTTAACACCTACACCTAACTAGCACTAAAGACCAAAAATAAGCAAATAAAATGAGCTAAACTAAGCCTAAATTGACAGATTCACTTAACAGACTTTTAAACTTAAAATCCTAAACTAAAAGTGCCTAATAAGCTTAAGTAAGCTCTAATCTAAACTAAATAAGTTAAAAGCACTTAACCCAATCCTAATAAGCAGATCTAAACACAACTAAAGCAAATCCAATAAGCCATAAGCATAGAAAAGCAACTAAGCTGTTTGACCAATCAATTCTAAAAATAGACCAGCTACTTGAAGAAGCCTACTCAGACTGTTTGGAAAACAGTTTATGCTAAAATGGGTAAAAATTGGTTAAAACTCAAAACCAATGCACTAAACTTACTAACCAGATTATAGACTTGTTTTAGAGCACTAAATGAACATGAAACAACAACTTTTAAGTCTAAAACCTCAAATCAAAAGAAATCACACCTAAATCTAAATCTGTGACCACAGAGGTGATGTTTTAAAGTATGAAAACTTGATTTTATCAACAAAACTTAACCCTAAGCATTTAAAAACTTGATAAAACTGTGTAAAAATCATATTAAAGATGGATATAAAACATCCAAATGCAAAAGCAACCTACAGAACTAACTTATAGTTTATACTGTTCGTTAATCCAAACACCACATCCCCCCCCCGAACCTCACCGACCCCTACCCCCAACCAAACACCCACGACACCAATCCAAACACCCCCAACACCCGGCGCTGCGACCCCCCACACGCAACACACGCAGCCATCGCCCCACGCGACACATCACGCCCAGGCAAACACCGACACTCAGCCGACTAAAAACCCCTCCAGCAAAACGACCCACCCACCACCCACACACAACACCCCAGACAACCATCACCTCCAGCCCAAACCAACCCATACCCTCCAAGTCGCCCACCCCTCCCAACCACCCCGCGCCCCACCAACACCCCCACAACACCCCACACCACCACACGCATGACACACCACAAGCACCCCACCCCTAACACCCCCGCTCAGCACCCCCCCCCCGCCAAACCCAACTTTCACCAACCCCCCCCACTGTTCTTAATCCAAACAAACCACAACGCAACATCCCACTAAGACCAGAACCTGCCCCCAACTCCTCGCACCACCGACCACAAACCACTACCACCAGCCCCCACACCCTCGCCACCCACGCGCCCCGCCCCCCTCCATCCTCCAACGCCCCCGCACCAACCAAACTCCCCCCCTCAACACAACACACCCCACCACAACACCCCACCCACGCCACCTCGCCCTTTTAGCACTTAAACACCATTTTAAAATTGTAAAATGCAATTTTAACCTTAAACCTTGAAAGACCAGATTTTAATGAGCTAATATTTAACCTAATGAACAGATTTTAACTTTCAAATAAGCCGAGATAATAAGCTAAACAACAATGCCTAACTTTCTAATGGCTTTTGACTGATTTAGCGGCTAAAACTAACTGAACTAAGAACTCACTACACATACACCATAAAACGTGATCATGACATATTTAAAAGGCAAATAAGACAGAAATAAACAATTATAGGCACATCCAATAAGCAAACAGTAAATAACCAGTTTTTAGCAAAGATGTAAAAATGAAACTCACAAGTGTCCTTGGCTTTTGGTTAAGACTTAAACACCACAAACAGTTCCAAAACATTCCTAAAGCTTATCCACATAAGCACTAACCCATGGCCATCCAATATTTACCATGCTCTAGAATTTCTTTAATAAATTTTTTTTGTGATCATATGAATATTCTAAAAACAACTATAAACTAAAGTATTAAGTCATTTAGTGGATTAAAATTAAAGCTTATAAGAGTTTTAAACAAAGGCTTTTAGTAACTTAACCAAGACTTAAGAACAATAAGAGCTTACAAACAGATTTTAAAACATAGAATTCCTCAAACTTTCATTAAACTTAAAAGAACATTCTAAGACTTGAAATTTAAATTGCATTTAAGTAAAGATATAAAATAAAAGCTGTAAGTTAACT
Organism: Tanacetum coccineum; assembly: GCA_026074375.1. Classification (NCBI taxonomy): domain Eukaryota; kingdom Viridiplantae; phylum Streptophyta; class Magnoliopsida; order Asterales; family Asteraceae; genus Tanacetum; species Tanacetum coccineum. The sequence goes on along the minus strand of BQNB010011461.1, from coordinate 71,179 downwards.
AGATTTAGTATCGTTGCCCAAAGGCTTACAAGTCCCTATTTATACTAAAAAAACTAAGTCTTGGGGTCTTCAAGGTGTGTTAGTTCTGTGAGGGTCTAAGCACTTGTGCTTTCTATGTGAGAGAGTCCCAAAGTCAATCTCAGCCTTTAATCTTGAGTGTCTTCTAAGGGGTCTGATCTCAACCCTTGATTCTTTGTCTTCATCCTTTAAGCCAATGGGGTTTAAGAGGATTGCCAAGGTGGCAATCCAGTCCATGTGATGTGGGGTTTGTTTGGGGGTTTGGGTGAGAGTGAAACGTTTGTCTGGGGTAGCAGGGGTCGAGGTGAGAGTGATAGGGGAATAGTGTTTAGGGTTTGGCAGGAAATGTGTTTGACTGGGTTTTTGTTATAACAGGGTAACAGGGGTTAGCCCTATTTTTGTTAAATGATGGCATTGTTAGTCTTTTTGGACTAAAAATGTTAGTCCTTGAGGACTAACGATGTAAGGTATTAGGTGTAAATGGGTTAACAGGGTTAATGGTTTAAGGGTTTTGGGCTTAGGATTGGACCGGGTAAGGGTTTTGTAGACTTGTGGAGCTTTTTTTAAAGCATAAGAACGTATGTATATAAATGCTTAATGGCTCCCCCGGCCCATTAATAAGGTACGGGTTGGCCCATTTCAGATTTCTTTCAATTTTGCGGCTTCAATCTTTGACTTTGACTTTTTTGGGTGATGACTTTGACTTTCGTTGACTTTTGACTTTTTTCAAACGCTTTTCTATTCCCGTTATATCGGGTTTTGTCGTGTATGGCTTTTGTTTTTGTCCCTTTTCTTAGATATCCGTGAATGTACTCTTTTCTTGACCTTGAGGGTCGATGGGAATTTGAAAGTAACCCGAGAAACCATTGAGAAAACAATAGTATTCGTTTCCGCTAGTCTCTCAAGCATTTGGTCCATGAATGGTAGAGGAAAGTGGTCTTTATGGGTGGTGTCATTTAACTTTCGGTAGTCAATGCATACACGCCATCCCGTAACCAATCGAGTAGGAATTAACTCTTTTTCTTCATTTTCAACAACAGTAAAGCCACCCTTTTTCGGCACACAATGTACGGGGCTCACCCAAGGACTATCCGAGATAGGGTAAATTAATCCGGCATCAAGGAGTTTAAGAACCTCCTTTTTGATCACCTCATGGATCTTTGGATTAACCCTTTTTTGGTGTTGAACCACCGGTTTGAACTCATCCTCCATTAGAATCTTGTGTGTACAAAATTCTAGGTTAATACCTTTAATGTCGAAAAGTTTCTAGGCGAGAGCTTGCTTGTGTGACTTCAAAACCTTTATGAGAGCGGCTTTCTCCTCATCTTTCAAGTCTTTAGAAATTATGACGGGTAATTTGTCGGTACCCTCCAAAAATGCATATTCAAGATGAGGCGGTAAGTCCTTAAGTTCGACCTCGGGTGGTTCATCAATAGAAGATTTTTCATTTTTAGGTTCAACAACTTTAAGTTCTTGTGGAGGGAGAGGTGGTGATGATGGATCATCATTAAGAAATTCTTCAAGAAGAAGAATGTCTCCCTGCGAATCATAGTAAGAGTCATCAATTTTCGGTGAAATTGGCTCATCTTCAATAGCTAGAAAAGCATTAGTTTCCTCAAGAAGAAAATCACTATCCCCGAAAGGAGTGAGGGTAGGAGAAGAGGTGGAGACAATTGGTTCCGTAGATGGAGTGGGATTGCCACTCATGAAAAATCCAAGAACTTCTTGAGAATACTCCTCACAAGCAACGTCAATGTCGTCGATTCGGTTAACCAAAATATCATCATAATTAGAGGAGTATCTCGAAGTTTGATCAAGATTAAATGTTATGGCTTCATTATTAACACGAAGAGTTAATTCTCCTTCGTAAACATCAATCAAAGCACGCCCGGTCTTTAAAAATGATCTCCCGAGAATTAGAGGAACTCGGGGATTGGCATCAAAGTCAACGACTACAAAGTCGGTCGGGAAATGGAATTTTCCTACTTTTACGAAGACATCTTCGGCGACACTGACCGGACGAGAAATCGATCGGTCCGCAAGTTCGAGAGTTATGTAAGTAGGAGTAAGTTAGGGAAGGGAAAGCTTCTTCCATACGGATAATGGCATAAGATTTAAGCTAGCGCCAAGATCGGCCAAGGCTAAGCACTCATCCATTCTCGGAAAATCACACGGGATGAGAAATTTACAGGGGTCCCTAAGTTTTTCAGAAAACTTTTTGAGGAGGACCGCCGAACATTGCTCATTTAACGGTGTTATTGCTAATTTAAACAATTTTTCCTAATTGGTCACCAAACTCTTAATGGTCGAGGCAAATTTAGGCATGAGAATGAGAGCATCCGCAAAGCTAATATCGAAATGCAAATCTTGGAAGATTTGGAAAAATTTCTCCATTTGGTTATTAGCCTTTTCGCGGAGCTTCTGGTCATTAAGTCTAGACGGATATGGAATTGACGGTTTCGGGTTAGGCTTCAGAGCATAACGGGAGCTTCAACTGGCTCAACAACGAGAACAACAACGGGCTCATAATTTGGTACTTGAGTTTCAACTGGACAACCGGAGGTTGGACGTCTTTGGCACTTCCGTTATTAGTAGGAGGCACCGTGTCCTTTGTCACCTGTGTGTCCTTTATAAGCAACACCGCTTCGGGCGGTGATACCTTTCAAATCTTCCCTCGGGTTAGTAATGGTATTACTAGGGAGCGTTCCCGATCCTGAGGATGAAGCGGTATTCATTTTCATGAATTGACCAACCATATTCTTAAGCTCAAGATTAGAATTGGTCAATGAGGTTGTAACACCCCCATTTTTACATATAGCAGCGGAAGCTAATCTGGGGTATTACTTTAAAGGTACAACAGTCATAATCATAGAAAACGAATCAAAAAGAGTCATTTTTGAAAATAAGTTATCATTCATTTATTTCATCAGAGTTTTTACAAACGAGAGGTCCCAACACCTAAAATACAACATTTGAATGATAATGGTTTTTCCATCTTCATGTCCTCGTCACTCCGTGCCATTATTTACCTAAGATAAAACATGCTAAAAAGTCAACACAAAGGTTGAGTGAAATCCATAGGTTTAAATAATGTAATTTGAATGCAAATGCGATATTCGGGTTACATTGATATACACCCGGTATTGAAAACATATTTAATATTGCCATTAGCTCATGAATCTGAAGCCTTGGGTTATAGTAATACAATATTGCCCCTGTGGGTACCTTTGCCAAAATACTCGCGTGATTTCTAATGATGTGCAATTGGTTATCGTAACTAGATACACCAATTGGGGAGTCCAATCCGAATAGATCTATTTACACCATTCGCGCTTACTACGAAGAGTAATTAATGGTTCATGATTATAGGGACTTAAAGGCAAAGCAGTTACTAAGGCAATAGTAAATTGAAGTAGCATGTAGAAATAATTGCATTCATGTTTAAAGCATGTATCTCCCTCGCGGGTTTATAAAAAGATTGAAATGCGAGGCTATGAACTCACCTGAACAGTTATAGGGAAATTGATAGCAATGTATATGAAATGATGGTAACGGCTTCGTCACAGACAACCTGGGGGTAATATATGGCAAGTCTTAGTTTAATTGAATATGTAAGATTTTACATCGATGTCGGTTTTGATATAAAAATTATCATAACACCGTTCGGGCCATCATAATTCAGAAGTCATTCAGTAAACGTTTGGGGAGCTAGGGCACTTTAAATCGTAAACCCAACAACTCAGTCAGAACGTAATACCAAGATGAAACTTCTTAATATGAAGCTCCCTAGTATTGTGGTACGATATAGATCCGGGACATGATTTTTGAAAGCACATCGATGATGAATGATATAATGATTAGAACATAAGCGGTTTTAAGCATTTTATTCAATATTTGGAAATGTTAAGCACGTCAAGCGTTAATTAAAGTTGTGTAGGGTAATGTTTTGAATATGATTTTATACTTTTTCAAAATGTTACATTTTAGACCTTGGGGTTTGAAAAGTTGCAAAATAGACCCTTGGAGTTTGCATTTTTACGACTTTGGTCCTTCAACTTTTAAAGATATACAAAGTAAACCTTGGACTTTGAAAAGTGACATAATAGACCCCTGGAGTTATAACTTTGATAAAATGACATATTTAGTCCTTTTAGTTATAAGTTTCTGAAAGTTACGATATATACCCCTTGCATGGATTATAATTACAAAACATGTCCAAATTGCCATGCAAGCTTATTTTAACATTTCAATAGACATTTATAAGTTATAATAAACTAAAATATGAAGATTTAACGCAACGCAAGTTTAAAATAACGATTCGTTAAGCTAGAAAGTAAAACGGGTCAAATTAGGGTTTCAAAATGAAAACGCGCGGGTTTTAAGATCAAATTCTTTCATGACTTATCAAAGCACTTATTTTAATGATAAATAAGCTTATTGGGATTGATTATAACAAAATATTACAAGTTTAGCATATAAATTAAGTAAAAACATGAAATTAGGGTTTCGGGTGTACGGTTTTGGATCAAAAAGGCATAACACATAGGTTTTTGAGTTCAAAGCTTTATATTATAATTTTAGCATGATCATATGAACATTATGAAGGTATGAATACAGAACATAAGCTTAGAGAACCTGGTCTTGAGCTTATAGCTTAGAAATGGGTCGGAATCGGGACTTTTAGCTTCGTACGCCTAGAATAATGACTCCCGGGCTTTGTTTCTCGGTTTCTTTTGCTTCCTTTCTATACTTGAGCCTTATTAAGACCACTTAAGATCTATTAGAGCAAAGGATTGCTTCTATGTAAGGGTTATAGAGGAGGAAGTGGGGGATGAAGAAAAATGAAGTGTTTAGCTTGCTATTTATAGTCAAAGGACCCTTAGAGCTCAAGGTAAGCTTTCAGTCTGAGTTTGGACACATAAGGTTGTTTTGCTTATTTACTTCTTGCTTCACTTGTTCTACACCGTCTTGTGGTTGATTCGTGCATATAAGCTGTTGGGTTTATTGAATTGATGATTACAAAACTACATGTGCTTAAATGAAGACGAATGAAACAATAAGGGCTTAATATGATACTTTGGTATTCTACATATGGAAGAATTAAAAGCTGGAAGATTTCCAATAAGATATGCATTGAAAAGTCAAAGATATGCATTGAAAAGTCAAAGATGTGCATTGAAAAGTCAAAGATCTTCAAGATAAAGATTGGGAAAGATTTAAATAGATTTAAATAGTTTCCTTATCTAATTGATTTACTTAATCTACAAATGATGGAAGATTTGGTCAAAGATCTTCAAGATAAAGATTAGGAAATATTTAAATAGTTTCTTTATCTAATTGATTTACTTCCTTTGTAAGTCTTGATCTCTTCCTATATAAAGAGATCATAGACATAGGTTAAAACAAACACATGAGAGTCGACTAGTATAGTCTGTGTGTACCAAAGGTGTGGCGTGTGTTTGTATTGTAGAGTATAAAAGATAGACGTCTATAGTGTTTAGCCTCAAGGATTGTTAAATCCCTGTTACTAGTTAAGAGTAACTGATCTATTCTGATCAAATAGTATTTGGGGCTGTGTTGAATAAAAGAAAAATCTTATGATAACATTGATTCGTTCCTTATTAATTCTGCTGTGCAAATATTCAATCTGTGTTATCATTATCCTAAATGAGAACTAATCATTCTCGAGTCTTAAACGATCTAAGGAGTCTTAACAAACTCCACAATTGGTATCAGAGCCATGGGGCTCTTGATCTAGGATCTTACAAGGTTATGTTTTGTGTCGAATCTATGAAGAAAGAAGGTTTGGTTCGTATTTGGAATTGTTAATACTACTGGCGTTGATTGATATCGGTTGACAAACACGTTTGGATCTCGGACAGAACTATTTTTCATAATAGTTTATTTTTATTGGTTATACGGCTATTATTTTTTAGATTTATTGAAGATGTGATTACAAAGACGATTGATTATCAATTATTTGATGTTGTAGTTGAATTTCACGAGTGCGTGTTCTTATCATATCTTAAAGTGGGTGTTACACTTTGAAGATAACTTGTTCGTTATATATGGTGTTGACGAAGACTTGCAAAATCTAGCAATGTGTGATTTTTCTTATGGTGCTCAATGCTCACATTCGCTATCACTTAAAGGAGTTACGTTATTGTGCTCAGTGTCTCATTATAGAGGATGAGGATTTTGTCAAGAGGTTGCGGTCTACTTATACTTCATGTTTTTGGTATAAGTTCGACGTCACGTAGATAAACAAGACATAAGACACAAGTTTGGGATAATCTACTTCTTCATCAAGTTCGTTATACTCAGTTTTCTTTATCAGTAATCATTACATAGAGCGTACATAGTTCGAGATTCAAGAGATGGTTAACATATTTTTCAGGGGAAGCTTATTGTTAACATGTTTAACCATCTACATGCACCACTTGAGGGGAAGAGTTTCGTTACTACTGCTGATCTTTATTACTACTGCTATTTTATATTTCTACTGCTCAGATTCATTTTTCTTAATTGTGCGTCATGGAGAGCAATTTGAGTCATTGGAAGGATGGATTAGTAGTTGTGGTATATGATTTATAGCTGTTATGATCCAAGTTGCATATCTCTAGAAGACCCCTATTCGATTATTACAAAAAGGGGAAGAAGACTAAAGGTTTATTGATTTGTAGCTTATTATGTGTGGTGGCATGTTCAAGGAAGTCATAAGTCAAGGGGAAGCATTGAAGATTGTTTTATTTATGGAGATAGTTTTGTAATATCAAATAGGGGAAGATTGTTGGGTTTATTGATTTGATTATTACAAAACTACATGTGTTTAAATGAAGATGAATAAAACAACAAGGGCTTAATATGATACTTTAGTATTCTACATATGGAAGAATTAAAAGTTGGAAGATTTCCAAGAAGATATGCTTCGAAAAGTCAAAGATATGCTTCGAAAAGTCAAAGATATGCATTGAAAAGTCAAAGATATGCATTGAAAAGTCAAAGATCTTCAAAATAAAGATTAGGAAATATTTTAATAGATTTAAATAGTTTCCTTATCTAATTGATTTACTTAATCTACAAATGATGGAAGATTTGGTCAAAGATCTTCAAGATAAAGATTAGGAAACATTTAAATAGTTTCCTTATCTTATTGATTTACTTTCTTTGTAAGTCTTGATCTCTCCCTATATAAAGAGATCATAGACATAGGTTAAAACAAACACATGAGAGTCGACTAGTATAGTCTGTGTGTACCAAAGGTGTGGCGTGTGTTTGTATTTTAGAGTAGAAAAGATAGACGTCTATAGTGTTTATCCTCAAGGATTGTTAAATCCCTGTTACTAGTTAAGAGTAACCAGTCTATTCTGATCAAATAGTATTTGGGGTTGTGTTGAATAAAAGAAAAACTTTGTGATAACATTGATTCGTTCCTTATTAATTCTGATGTGCAAATATTCAATCTGTGTTATCATTATCCTAAATGAGAACTAATCATTCTCGAGTCTTAAACGATCTAAGGAGTCTTAACAAACTCCACATAAGCTCTTAACTTCGTGGCTTATTTTTCATTTTCGTGGCTTATTTCTTCAAATAAGCTCACGTCTTTCTTTTTTAAGATTCTTGATTGTTATTTGTTTCGTGTTCTTGCACAAAACATTCGTCCTTCTCGTTTAACTTCAAACTAGTCACATCCTTGCATTTCTTGTTGCTTATTTTTCAAGATTATTTCGGCTTATTTCAAGCTTAATTGGTTGCTTATTTTTGTGGCTTATTTGTGTTTGTTCTTATCTTTTTGTAGTCATAACCGGTCAAAATCAAGAGACCAAGATCCACAATTTTAGCCTACAAAGACAAGGACATCTTGTTTTCTAGTTTAAGTGGTCCTCACTCGAAAGTGACACCGAGCAGAATATGTAGGCTAAGCGAAATATGCAGGAAAAGTTCAAGCGAAATAAGAATGTTTATTTCAAGCGGAATATGCAGGTTAATCTTCAAGCGAAATATGTCGTCTTTATGAAATAAGTTACTGACAAAATTTCAAGCGAAATATGTTAAAAGAGTTCAAGCGGAATATGATGAAAATTTCAAGCGAAACATGTGGAAAATTTCAAGCGAAATGTGCATTTCTTACCCAAGCGAAATATGTATCTTCAGTCAAGCAAAATGTGTAATTCTCTCTTGAGCGAAATATGCATTTTCTTTCAAGCAAAATGTGAAGCGAAACATGTTTTTGATAAAGCAAAATATTTCATCCTTGTTTTAGTTTTAATCAACCATTACTACAAATCATCAACATAAGCTCAAGTTCTACAACAAACAACCTTAATCTCAATCAATTATTTATTCACAGTTTTTCTATTGATTTTGTAAAATCCCGTTAAACTTTTTACCGGTTTTAATCATAGATTTGTAAAATCCCATGAATGTTAATTGCATTCAAAACCACAACTTCAATCACAACACATCTACTTAAGATCCTACAAATCATTTTCACTTCATAATTTTTAGAAAAATGGAAACGAAAGATACTTTATCTTCGTGTTCTAATTCCGAAGAACAACATATGCAACAAATTCAAGACAAAGCAAAAGAAAGTTGCATGGTATCTTTTCGACGACTTCATTCACATCTCAAGCTTCTTTCAAACAACTACTTAAATGGAACTCGAACCGAGTCTGGATTCAAACGCGCATTTGCGACACTCTTTGGTCAAGATATAGAGACTTTTACAGGCACAATGCTCCTGAACGTAGACCAACTAGAAAAACAACTTGACGAAGAAGAATTTCAAGAGATTGGATCCATGGCTGCTTTTAATGTACTCAAGACACAGTTTCAGATGTTCATCAAGTCATGGGTGTATATGGATGATGAATATGTTGTAATGACACGCAACTACTTTCTACAATACACTCACCTTGAGATTCCAGAATTCCATGACACACTGATCCAACACATGGAATCTGTGAAGAAGTCGATTGATGAAAGAGCACTGCATAAAAGAGAGTATGACATCTGGGTGAATGAATGACAAATGCAGACAACAGAGGATAAGGTTGATTCGAGTAAAACATTGGATGCTAGCTTGGTTGATACAGAAAGCAGTGGGACAGCATTAAAAGAGCAAGATACAAGCAGCAGATCAGGGAATGATGCACATGCTGATAATGCAGATATCATACCCATATATGATGAAGAGCCAATGGCTGAGGTACAAACGACTGCTGAAATCAATGTATTTGCTACAGGACAATAACATACTAGGCAACCTGAATTCAATGAGGAAGGAGAGGTTGACCAGAATATTGAACAATGTCATGACACATGTCCTTTGCCTGCTAATGTAAATGATAACCAGACAACTGAACTCAAAAATCAATCCCTCGAATTTGAAAATATTTGTCTCAAAAAGACTGTTGCCCAATTTCAAAAAGATTTTTTAAGAATGGAAGCACATTGTGTTAATCTTGAACTTAAATATCAAAATCAAGCTTTAAAAGAAAGGCAACATGGTCAATTTTCGAATGTAAAAAGTAATGAAGCCACGGTTAAACATGACATAGATGTACTTGAAACAATAAACATCGAATTAGAACATAAAGTGGCTAAATTACCTAAGGAAAATGAGACTTTGAAAGGGAATTACAAAGAAATGTTTGATTCTATCAAGACAATGAGAGCTAAGAACATAGAACACATAACTTTTTTGATTGCAAATAATGATAAATTCAAAGCTCAACTTATCTATTGATAATATTTATAATATAGGCTTATATAGGCTTATGTGTTGGGCCTCATGTCGCGTGTGTTATTTGATCTGAATAAATCCGTACTTTTGTTATTTTTTGGCCTCATGTCGCGAGTATTTTTTTATCTGAATAAATTAGTAATTTTGTAATTTTTTCTTATTTTGTGCCAACCAATTTTTTTTATATTGCCTACTAAAGAAAAAAAAGAAAAAAAAAGTCAAATGGGCCAGCCTAAATTTGGGAGCCAAAAAAGCCGAGCGCTGTAGCAAGACGACGAAAACGGCGTCGTTTCACTTTTGTTTTGAGTATATATATAATTTTCCTTTTTATGCATGTTATCCGCACAAAGTTGCTGGTTCGGAGGCGAATGTTGTTTAACAATTTTTGATTTTACCTTCTTATTGATGAATATTGTTTAACGATTTTTTATAATGAATGATAGTTTCTAGAGATTGTGTGTCTGTGTTGTTATATTGTAAAGAATTAATGTGTCATATTATTATATGTAAGCTTAAAAAGTATTAACTAATACATTTTACTAAAGAGCGGTATGCTTTTAAAAAACATGTAAACAAGTACACGACTTTCAATACTCGATATTTCCTTTTTTTATCCATCTCTCACTTCCATCTCCTCTTCCGGAATACTCCATATTTACTTTTTTTGTCTCTCTCTCCCACTTCTATCTTCTCTTCCGGCGATATTTACTATGCCACTCCCTACTTCACTTCCGATGCTCTCTATCTTAGTAAGTCTCTGCATGGTTATTGGGTTTTTGCGGATGACGGTGCATTTTACTAGAGAGCGGTACTTTGTTTATTGGTGGTTTGGTTGGGTTTCTGAGACTGTGATGTGCTAAAATAACTGGTAAGATTTTATGTTTCATAGATCTAGGATTTTTTTAAGATTATGATTTTATTTTAATTTAGGATTTTTTTCGTAGGGTATGTAATGTGTTAAAATCAATTAAGATTTTGTTTTAATTTAGGGTTATTGTGAAATTAGAGATGTTTGGGGTTCGAACATTTTTTAAATCAAAATAAGCCCTAGAGCCTTATAAATAAGCTAAGTATCATTTTTCTATTTTTATGTTATAATATTGTTTCTTGTAGTATATGGTGTTAGGCAGGTCTCACATTTTACTTTTCGTTTTCTTTATGCAGCAAAAACGCAGTTGTTACGAATGTTTGTCAGTTTGGCACGTTTTTGGCTGCCGCCATGGCGGGGCTCAGGCTTGCTCAGCTTGCAGCCATCGCAGACATATTCGTAATGAAAGCGACCTGTATCTTGGCGGGGTATTACGAGTTCGTGCTTGAAGCCATGGCGGGTCGCTACCTCTTTATCCAGTTTTACGGGTTCTTTTGATGGAGATGTGGGTGAGTGTTACGAATGTTTGTGAGTTTAGCACGTGTTCGGGTGCTACCATGGCGGGGCAGGCTTACTCAGCTTGCAGCCATGGCAGACATATTTGTAATTATACTAACGTGTTATGTTGTCATTGTAATTTGTGTCTTACTTATTTGGTTACGGGTTGTAGTGCCACATGGCGATGAAGATACTATTGCTTACGTGCGTTTACCATTTTGCAACTATAATTAGTTGCTTGATCATGATGGGTGAAACCGACCCGTATTTTGGTGAGGCATCACAACATCGTGTTTGCAACCAGGGCGGGCCGATAACCTGTTTGTCCGTTTCCGCGCTCGCATTTTTGAGCCATTATATTGACAATTTAGTTCATAGACAACCAATCTTATTCGTGTTGTGAACCAAATAGGGCCGCCCTTTATGATTTGTGCCAATTCTTGAGCAGCCTATGAGCGTTTAAAGCTTCAGGTTGGATGTTGTACGTGCACATAGGCTGGTCAAGAATAAGTGTGTGCATGCGCGGTTTGAATGTTAATTGTGACAGTAGTTAAAAACAGGTCATGTATTTGTATGACGTCCCCTTAACAATTTTGAAAGGCTGTGATGGTCAAATCTGAGCATGCTTAAACGGGTTCAGAAAAAATTTGGGTTACGTGCATTTTGGCGGGGCAAGTTTCCTAAGTTTGCAGCCATGGCGGCCCTATCCCCTTTTTTGAGTTGCTTACTTATCTGAATCTCCTAGCACCAAAGTGGAGTAGGAAGTGGTATGGTAAATATTGCCAGAAGAGAAGATGGAAGTGTGAGAGGGATTACAAAAGTAAATATAGAGTTTTGGGAGTCGTGTACTTTGGTAGCGTTTGTATGAAAGTACCACTTTTTTCTAACCACTATTTCAAATTTACATACGTCGCTTTGAAACAGTTTTTATAAGACGGTGATGATAGCAATTTTAAAAGGCTGTGATGGTAGAATCTGATCGTGTCTAAGTGGGTCCTGTTAAAATTTTAGATTACGTGCATCTTGGTGAGGCGAACTTGCTAAGTTTGCAGCCATGGTGGCCGAATTTCCTTTTCCCGGTTGCTTACTTACCTGAGCCTCATAATATTCCAAGAGCAACAAAGATTGAAGAAGGCATGTGTTAAAATGTGTTTTTAAAGTGAGAAGGGACGTGCGTTTTTAGTTTTTTATAAGACCATAATCATAATGATTCTAAGAGATTGTGATGATGAAATCCAAGTATGTCTAAGCGGGTGGCGTTAAAGTTTGGATTACATGCATTTTGGCAGGGCAAGCTTACTATGTTTGCTGCCATGGTGGCCGGATCTTCTTTTCCCGGTTGCTTACTTATCTGAGCCTCATAATATTAAAGTAAATGAATCTCATGTTCTGAAAACTTGCCATAATTATCCCTATATCATGACCATTTTCTCTTCTAACAATATTTATCATACCACTCCATCTTCTACTTGGATGCTTCTCTCACGGATTTCATGGTTACCAGGTAACAACAACTGTTTCTTACTTTCGATTGGATTATGTATAGTGTCAGCTTCAGTATGATTTGTGTGTTTTGCACCTCGCCAAAAAATCGTACCAGAATGGTAAACCTGTTTTTGATCATGTGTTTACATTTGTTATTTTAAATAAATTTTATGCATGCATCTTGATTTATGTTATTTGCTGTTGCAATTACTACGCTGTTAAGGCATGTTTAATTGTGTTGTTTGGTTACGAGTTTGCTTAATTCTCATTCCTAAATAAAGTTAATAACCATGATGTTCTAAAAGCTTGTTGCCATGGTGTGTTCGTTCATTGAATAGAAAGTAGAACGTACTGGGTGAAAGCGATGCGTATCTTGGTGGGGTAGCACAACATCTGCAACCATGGCAGGTTCGATTTTGCAGTCACGGCGTGATTTTTTAGTGGATTTTCATATTGGGGAGTATCTGGTGTGCATTCATTGTTTTGAAAATACAATAACTCATCGGATTATCAAGAGTGAAAACTACTCGTGTCTTGGCGAGGCATCACGAATTCGTGTTTGCAGCCATGGCTGGTCGGATTCCTCTTTATCCGGTTCCACAGTTTCTTTAAGCTTATATACAATCGTTAGACAATACCTTCTCTATATGCTTATGTTGCACTTTGTTGATGGAGAGGTGCATGAGATCCAGCATGTAACCACGGTATGTGTTTGTGATTTGGGATATGTGTTTATGGTGAGTTAGTGGGAGAGGGACGAGAAGATAGAAGTGGGACAAGTATAAAAAAGAAAATATTAAGTATTGACTGTCGTGTACTTCTTTACGTGTTTTTAAAAGCATTTTGCTCTTTAGTAAAATGTGTTAATATTTGTTTTGTTGTTTAGTATTTGTTTCTGATAAAAGATACATGGTACAGTTATAAATCCATTGTTGTTAATCATAGTGGTTGGTCTACCATTTCAGGTTACAGGTATTGCAATTGCATCTATTGTTTCTATATTGTGGTTACAGCCATGAAATGCTATATAAAGTGTGAGGATTTATGTATCTTTGCGAGGCATTTATACTAATGCATCCATGGTAGTTTTCATGGCTTTGCAGACATAAGTGGTTGTATCAGCTAAGATGTTCAGATTGTGTTACTTCGTAAGGTCACAACGAGTGGTTTTATAAGATGTACTCCCTTTATCTTTTCGCAGGCGAAGATGAGAATTGTTTCGGTATTGCATGTGACTCAGTTTACATAGCTTCTTGGCAAAGCGACCATACCCACGTTGTGGTCGCAACCATTTCTTATGTCAGTTGGTGTATCACTTATGTTTTTCGTGCATAGAGACGTTTACCATTAGTGACATATCAGCTGGTCTCTTACATGTTTCATGTGTAAGTTTGTTGTGATACTAAATTTCACTAGGTGTTGTTGCCATTTGTGTAATAAAATTTGTAGCACATATGTTGCGTGTTGGCAACACAATCTACAATATTTATAGTCACACAAGATGTCTTTTTTATAGAGAGGCAATGATGAATTCGAAAAAGTTTGCATACATCTTTGATGTGTTATATGTAGGCAAGGCAACATGAATTGCTAGCAGCCACAATTATCAAATCATGTAGTAGTCATTGCTTACTTACCTGAGCCTTGGTCTTATGTGTGTTTATTTCACTATTTCGTGTATCATGTTTTACTGCACATCAAGACGACCCAACAGAAAGAAACTCGACAACAAGAGACAATGTTCATGGGATGTTGTTCGGTGTTTCTGCAGAATCGACTGCTCCTGTGACCTCAATGTTTTTCTCAGAACTTCCAGGTTAATATGGGCAGTCGGTTCTACATAAACACCTGACAACAGGTTATGAAAGGAATTAGACATCTTGGTATACGCCCCTAGCCGGATTAAGGTCTCTGCCTGTAGTTATTAAAGGTTTGCATTATTATTTTAGATAGCTTCTATGCATGTTGATTGATTTCTTTCTTTTGTTTGTGTTTACAATTGTTATTTTAAACAACTTTTATGCATGCAGCTTGATTTATGTTATTTGTTGTTGCAATTGCTACGCTGTTAGGCCATGTTTACTCATGTTGTTTGGTTTGCTTAATTGTTTATGGTGAATGTGATAGGGGTTCTGTTCCTATCACATGCGCCCGTTTAATAAATAAATACAAATATAAGTTGGCCCACACAATAGTCACAAAACCCTTATCATACTTCCATTGTTACAAACAACACTCACATTGGCCATGAAGCGATTATTGCTTACGTGTGTTGACTATTTTCCTGCCATACAAAGTTGGTAGGTTGTGGCATTGTGGCATGTGAAAGCGACCCGTATCTTGGCAGGGCAGCATCAACCAAAAAGATGTTTGTAGCCACGATGGGTCAAACACCCTGTTAATCGAAACCGCGCTTGCAAATCTAAACCAAAAAATGCATACATTTTATTTTCTTTTACTTTATGTTTGCTTGATGTCTATCAGTTGCTACACTATGTTAGATGCCACCCAGCCGTATCTTGGTGTGACATCATTATATTGTGTTTGCAGTCATGGCTGGTAGAGTGCCTGAACTGAACTTTATTTTTTATGTTTAAATGCCTGCTTGATTGATAATTTCATCATGGTTAGCTGCTTTGGCTTACGCTTGGTTTGTCTATACCAGGTTAGCTATTTATTTTTACAAATATAGGCAATGATGATACTATGACGTTTGCGAGATCCTTATTGATAATGGTGTGTGAAATCGGCATGTAGCTTGTGTGACAATTGACAATTTTCCAGGTTAATATTTAACCATACACTTGAACTATTCTACTTTGAACGTACGTGTGCATGATTTTACCTAAAACCAGGAAGTGATCCCGCAAACTGTGAAAAACATCTTTGGATGTACAAAAACTCTACACTATGCTTAGTCTACTTATAATAAGTATATTAATATACATACGGATATATTTCATAAGTCATATGTATGTCATTTTATTATTTTTACGTAAATCACGTAAAACTTGCATTTTGATACTTGCATGCATACACAACTTACCCAATACCCTCACCACCTTTCTACAAATACTTTTAACTATCATATACTTCAAAATTTTAGTATTTTCCTCCCCCTAAACACTTCAAAACCAGCCCACACCTAACCCCTATCCCAAAGAAAAAAAATCAAACATTTACTTTCCAAGTTATCTATTTCATGCTATACCAAATTATGTTTAAACTTAAAGCATACACCAACAAGTGTTAAGTCATCTCCAACTAGCTATCTTTTCCTCTTCTTTGTCCAATTCATACGTCTCAAATATAATCACAAGATGCCATACCCTTTTTAACTTTCTATGGTGTATTTGATGTGCATTAATTCCTTATCCTTCAAGATTATTTTCATGGATTTTCTGTTTGCATTAAATTATTTCCTCGTTGTATTAAACTTTGAGTTTCCTTTCGATGCAACTTTATGGAACTATTGTTAAAACTTATTTATTTAAATCGTATCAACGAGGTTAACTTTTTGACGACTCATTTAGAGGTCGTTCTCTTATATCTTATGCTTATGTATTATGAAGTAACGCCTTCGGTTACATTTCCGCTGCCACATATTTTGGGGGTGTTACAGATTGGTATCTAGAGCCAAGGTTATAGAGAACTAGGTTGCATATTATGTCTAGACTATAACCACTACATAAACATTGCATCATATAAACTTTTCATGTGCATTAACACTACATGCTTACATTGCCTATATTTGTGTTTACTTTTGCCTTGCACATATTTTACACTTGATTTATATAAGGTTATTTATATAAATACTAGAACTTTTCTAAGACATTGTGAGTGACACAATGGTCTCGAAACTTTTCCCAAGACATTGTGAGTGACACAATGGTCTCTAGACTTTTCCCAAGACATTGTGAGTAATACTATGGTCTTTAAAACTTTTTTATGACTTTACATAATACCGTATTACATAACATTGTAACTTGTCACCGTCTGCCGACCCCACTGATTGTCTTACTAACCTACTCCGAAGACGAGTTTGAACACCCGTCCTATACTTTTGAAACACCTACGTCATCTCATGATCCGTCACCTAGAAACATGCCGATTAATTCGAACACGAATTTAACCCGTCACCTCGTAACATTTCATCTTTGGCACACGACTTTTGGAACCCGACTTATTTTATTTTTCGTTTACTCCTCTTGATTTTGAAGAAAATGCCGACAACGAGACAAGGAATGAGTTCGCAGAAATTGAGCAGATTGTAGCCCAATGAGTTACTAATGCTTAAGGAGAGATCTTCCCGCCTTGCATATTGAAACCTAAGTCAAAGCCTTTTTTGGATTATATTCCCTAAGAGTTTTGCATTAGTACTTTCCTACAAATTTTGTTGTATCGTGTGAATGTATTTTAATTATATATTAATTTATGTGTCATGACGATTCTGTCAGTTACACTCCTTAAATTGTTACCGTCTTATAAACCATTTCACTGTTATGTTATAATTTTTTTACTATCATCTTATAAATTATTTTGCTATTATCTTATAAACTATTTTGCTATCATCTTATAAACTATTTTGCTATCATCTTATAAACTATTTTGCTGGCATCTTATAAACTTTTTTTTGTCACCTTATAAACTACTTTGCTTTCATCTTATGAACTGTTTTGCTACTTTATAAACTGTTTTGGGCTAATACCTTTTAAACATTATAGTTTATACCATTTAACTCTGAGAAACATAACACTACCTTGATGAAAATGATCATTGCATTGTTAGTCCTTAATTATACATAGCCTAATCACCTATGTCTAATTCAGAAAGGACCATGCTATGATAGGAGTAGTCACCTTAAAATTTTGTCAAAATCAAATTTCTACTTATAATCTCCAAAACAAAAAATTTGTGTGCATATACATAAGCCGTGCATGTCATGGGAATTCGTATTAGTAAGCACAATAACTAGGTAGACTTTTACACCACTAGTTACCCTAGGAAAATCCGCCAACGAGTATGTTCACCATTAATGAATTTGCTAAATCACCCGTTCAACATCGTCTTAATGCCTGTAGAACTTGGTAGTTTTGACGTTATCATCAATATGGATTGGTTGTCGAAGTACCACGCCGTGATCGTTGTGATGAGAAGATTGTTCGTATCCCCTTTGATAATGAAATATTAACGATTCAAGGTGATAGAAGTGATGGGAGAAGCGAGTCTAGATTGAATATTACATCGTGTACCAAGACCCATAAGTATTTACATAAAGGATGTCATGTCCTTCCGGCACACATCACTGAAAAGAAGACGGAAAAAAAGTCGGAAGAGAAGCTACTTGAGGATGTACCTATCATGCCGGATTTTCCAGAAGTATTTCCCGAAGACTTTCCTGGACTCCCACCAACCCGACAAGTGGAATTTCAAATTGACTAAGTACCCGGTGCTGCACCTATAGCACGGTCACCCTATAGACTAACTCCTTTAGAGATGCTAGAGCTGACTAGCAAATTGCAAAAGCTTTCAGACAAAGGACTTATATGACCAAGTTTCTCGCCTTGGGGAGCTCCGGTTTTGTGTGTCAAGAAAAAGGATGGATCCTTCAGAATGTGCATTGACTACCGTGAATTGAATAAGCTAACTGTGAGAAGCCGTTATCCGCTTCCAAGGATTGATAACTTGTTTGATCAACTACAAGGATATGGTGTCTACTCGAAGATCGATATGAGATCAGGTTATCATCAACTTAGAGTTCGAGAGAAGTATATTCTTAAGACCACATTCCGAACTCCTTATGGTTACTATGAGTTTCGGGTTATGCCTTTTGGACTGACCGACGCACCAGCAGTATTCATAGATCTGATGAATCGGGTGTGCAAACCGTATTTGGATAAATCTGGGGATTGTATTCATAGATGAAATTCTGATCTACTCTCGAAGCAAGGAAGAGCATGAGAAGCAATTAAAGGTTATTTTGGATTTGCTCAAGAAGGAGGAATTCTACGCCAAATTCTCAAAGTGTGAATTTTGGATCCCGAAAGTGCAATTTCTTGGTCACATGATTGACAGTCAAGGTATTCACGTTGATCTTACCAAGATAGAATCCATCTAGGATTAGGCAGCACCTAAGACTCTGATAGAGTTTCGCCAATTTCTAGGTCTTATCGGTTATTACCGAAGGTTCATAGAAGGTTCCTCGAAGATTGCCAAACCGTAAATCAAACTGACACAGAAGAGTGTAAAGTTTAAGTGGGAAGAAAAAGAAGAGTCAGCATTCCAACTACTAAAGTAGAAGATTTGTAGTGCACCAATTTAAACCTTACCTAAAGGAATTGAGAATTATGTGGTCTATTGCGATACTTCGCATAAAAGATTAAGGAAAAGGTTATAGCTTACGCCTCTCGACAACTTAAGACTCATGAAAAGAATTACACCACTCACGACTTGGAATTAGGAGCTGTAGTGTTCGCTCTCAAGATTTGGAGACATTACTTATATGGTACGAAGTGTACTGTGTTTACCGATCACAAGATTCTTCAACATATACGTGAGTAGAATGAGCTTAACAAGAGGCAACGTTGATGGATATAGCTACTCAGTAATTACAACTGTGAGATTCGTTATCACCCTAGAAAGGCAAACATTGTAGCTAATGCTTTAAGCCAGAAGGAACGAATAAAGCCACTAAGAGTTCGAGCCTTGGTTATGACAATAAATTTGAAGCTACCATCAGAAATCTTGGATGCTCAAGCTAAAGCGATCAATGAGGAGAATGTTAAGAATGAAAATCTTCATGGTATGGAAAAGGAGTTTGAGACTCGTCTTGTTGGAACTCGCTGTATTAGAAGCAGGAGTTGGTTATTACACTTTGGAGGATTAAGAGATTTGATCATGCATGAGTCACATAAATCAAAATATCTCATCCATCCTAGATCGGATAAAATGTATCATGACCTTAAGAAACTATATTGGTGACTGAACGTAAAGATAGATATTGCCACATATGTTAGCAAGTGTTTTACATGCTTGAAAGTGAAAGCCGAGTATCAGAAACCATCTAGTTTGTTAGTACAACCTGAGATACCCCAATAGAAATGGGAGAATATAACAATGGACGTTATTACGAAATTGCCAAAGACATCGAGCGGTTACAATACAATTTGGGTGATCGTTGATCGTCTCACTAAGTCTGCACATTTCCTACCAATTAAGAAAACTGATAAAATAGAGAAGCTGACGAGATTGTGCATAAAGGAAATTGTCTCGAGGCACGGAGTGCCAGTGTTAATTATTTCGGACCGTGATGGTCGATTCACATCAAGACTTTGGCAGACACTCCAAGAAACTTTAGGAACTCATTTAGATATGAGTACTGCCTGCCATCCACAGACGGATGGGCAAAGTAAACGGACGATTCAAACATTAGAAGACATGCTTCGCGCATGTGATTGATTTTGGTAATGGTTGGGATAATCATTTACCATTACGTAAATTCTCTTACAACAACAGCTACCACACCAGCATCAAGGCTGCCCCATTTGAGGCACTATATGGAAGAAAGTGTCGATCACCTGTTTGTTGGGCTGAGGTTGGAGAGAGCCAACTCGCTGGCCCAAAGATCATACATGAAAGAAGTGAGAAGATCGTGCAAATTCAAAGCAGAATGCAAGTTGCTCGTGACTGACAGAAAAGTTACGCCGACAAAAGACGTAAACCCCTACAATTTTAGGGTGGAGACAAAGTCATGATAAATATATCACCTTGGAAAGGTGTTATTCATTTTTGGAAAACGAGGAAAGTTAAACCCGAGGTATATTGGACCTTTTAAGATTTTAGCTAAGGTTGGACTTGTAACTTATACACTGGAATTCCCGCAAGAAGTTGACAGATGACATACCACGTTATCATATTTCGAATCTCAAGAAGTGCTTGTCAGACGAATCGCTTGTTATTCCATTAGATGAGATCCAAGTGGATGATAAACTTCACTTTATCGAAGAAACCGATGGAAAAAAAGGATCGAGGAGATCAATCAACCTAAAGAAAATTCGTATACCGATCGTCAAGGTTTTTATGGAATTCTAGGGCAGTTCCTGATTTCAAATGAAACGCGAAGATCCAATTTTGCCTGAAATTCTCTTTTAACATGGGGAGAATGTAGCAATTGACAATTTTTTAGGTTAATATTTAACCATAAACTTGAACTATTCTACTTTGAACGTATGTGTGCATGATTTAACCTAAAACCAGGAAGTGATCCTGCAAACTGTGAAAAAATCTTTGGACATACAACAACTCTACACTACACTTAGTCTACAAATAATAAGTATATTAATATACATACGGATATATTTCATAAGTCATATGTATTTCATATTATTATTTCTACGTAAATCACGTAAAACTTGCATTTTGATACTTGCATGCATACACAACTTACCCAATACCCTCACCACCTTTTTACTAATACTTTTAACTATCCTATACTTCAAAATTTTAGTATTTCCCTCCCCCTAAACACTTCAAAACCAGCCCATACCTAACCCTCATTCCAAAGAAGAAAATCAAACATTCACATTCCAAGTTATCTATTATATGTTATACCAAATTATGTTTAAACTTAAAGCATGCACCAACAAGTGTTAAATCATCTCCAGCTAGCAATCTTTTCTTCTTTGTCCAATTCGTATGTATCAAATATAATCACAAGATTCCATACCCTTTTTAAGTTTTACAAACACATATGACTTCAAAAGCTTAGGTTGAACATACCCTATTTACATTATAAAGTCAAGCCTTATTTGCTAGTTCTTTTCATACTTTCAAAACACAACTCCACCTCTTTCTCTCTTATAAAACTTGGCAGCAAGCTCATAAGCATCAAGGGTTTTCAAAATAATTGTTTTAAGTACTTTACACGAGAAGATTAAGGGTTGGTTTGAAGCTAGGGTTTATAAGTGGAAGTAGGATTTACATAAGTGTTCTTGTGTTCACTCATCATTCATCATCACTTTATAACAATCAAGAACTCTTTTCTATACTTATATTTACATATATAATGCATGCCATGTTCATATTAGCACTTGTATATACTTGTGGTGGTGAGAAAGTTTGAATAAAGATAAGTTTTGAAACCTTAAATCTAAGCAGAAAACACAACCCTATGTTTCAACATAAAAACCTAACGTAAAAAATTTTCTTGGAAAAATCCTTTCATATACGTTTAAGTACATTTTTGGGAAGTTCTTCGTCGAATTTCGTAGCTTGCGAAGTTGATTTAGTATTTTTAATGAGTGCTACATGTTTGAGTGTCCAAAACCGACTAAAAACTATCCACCAGATTTAAAACAGAAAAAGGACCACTTTACAAGTAGATTGGACTTTTGCTCCTATTGAGACTTTGGTAGAGGACATTTTAACTTAAACGTAGTCGGTCGAATCGAGTCATAAAGATGAGTAACGAAGGAGATATGATCTTTAGAAGTCGGGTAATATTTTCTGGAAATTCACATATTTAAGTCCCGTGTATAAAATGAATTAATTGTACAAATGGGTAAATATCTGAGGTTTGGGGCCTATATTTTTGGAAAGTAGACTATAAAAACAATCAATCCAGACTTTTGAAACATGAGATTTCGTTAGAAAATGAGTGACTTATGGCCCGTTAAAGTTAGAACATCTTCTGTGAAACCTAACAGGTTGTCTGAATTTTATTTTGAATAAACCAATACCTTAAGCATGTTTATACTAATCAAGGACTTGAAATATTGAAAGTAGATACATGCACCTACGTTTAGAGAGTTCAACAGATAAAAACGGGTTTAAAATGAGTTAGATACGCTCAAATAAAGTTAGGGTAAAAACTTAATAAAAACTTGTGGAAAGTCTAAAAAGTGTAAAGTGTTTTATAATTATTTTCTGAATTTTTGACTTTTATAATTTATTAAAACCTCACTACGAGTATATAAGGGTGATATATCAATGTTGGACTCATATACATATAGTACATGTTGCATATATTCTAAGATGACCCGTTATTAATTAGGTCACGTGTTGGAATCGTTGTGCTATTTCACTTGATTGATTAATTCACGAATCATCACTTTTGCTTAAGGTGAGTTTATAGCCCCGCTTTAACTTATTTATCATTATTTTATAAATCTCGAGGTGAGATACATTGCTTGTTTTTACTTACGGACGCAAGTACCTTTCTTATAAATGATTACGGATTAGCCTAAGTAGCGATAACCCACCATGCCTAAAATATCATGAACCGTTAATTACGTGTTGTAAGCGTGAGTGTTATAAATAGATCTATTTGGGATTGACATCCCCGTCTGGGTAAGTTAAGCGCTTACTAGTTTCGGAGGACCGAACTAACGGACGCATACCATGCTTGACTCAGGGTGTTTCGGGTTGAACACCTGCTTGGGTACTTTTATTGCATTAAATTGCATACAAATTGTGTTGTAGCTTTGGTGTCATGAGCTTAGTGCAATCGTAATTAATTTTTGTGATATTGTATGCGTACAATAGTCATGCGTTACTAAATCTTGCGGTCCACTCTTACTATCAACTTAAACCTATGAACTCACTAACTTTATATTGACATTTTTAAGCATGTCTTTCTCAGATGCTTAACTTGCGATGGTGTATTTGATGTGCATAGAGTCCTCATCCTTCAAGATTATTTTTATAGATTTTCCGCTTGCATTAAATTATTTATTCGTTGTATTAAACTTTGATTTTCCTTTCGATGCAAACTTATGGAACTATTGTTAAAACTTATTTATTTAAATTGTATCAATGAGGTTAACTTTTTAATGACTCATTTAGAGGTCGTTCTCTTATGTCTTGTGCTTATGTATTATGAAGTAACGCACTCGGTTATATTTCCGCTGCCACAAAAATTTGAGGTGTTACAGCTTGGCAGGGCAGCACCAACAAAGAAGTGTTTGCAGCCATGACGTGTCGAACAACTTTTGATCTGGATCCGCACATCTAAGCCATTAACTTTACAACGTGTACATACAGATGGTTGCCATGCATATTCCACATCAACTACTTTTTTCATCGATTCAGTGACATTTTTACCCTGGTATATTATCTCAATCTTGTTCTTAATTTCTTTCTCAACACTAATTTCCACCAAAACTCTAGCAAAACCAATCCTACCTTCCCATGTCATGCACATTTTGGTAGTTATCTCATCCATAATGAGTGGTATCCCAGAACTACTTGCTAGAGCACTGATACCATTCACACTCCAAGCTTCCATCGGGATATTCATCAATCTGACCTATACTGGTAAATTTTTGGTTATGTCCTATCCAAACACACTCAATGTTCTATTTTTTCACAAACATGGGTTTATTATTAACAATCCAGGGTCTCATCTTACTATTACAGCACTAGCATTCCCTTCCTACCCCATCATGGAAATTAAAGACAAATACCCCTTTTCATACACAAACATATCTCTAAAACTAATATTTATTGCCACATTCCTCTTAGATGATATTTTTGCTTCATTAAAACTCATAAAACACTAAACAAAATACCCACACAATGTCCATGTCCATTTGACTCAAACTAGTATCCATTACCAATTTGTTATCCAATTTTGATTCATTTAACAATTTCTATAAACTTCTTTCTACGTGTCAATTTACTGTGCTATCATCGACCAATATGAGTAATCAGTATCCATTCCTTCATTTTCTCCATATTACCACAGTGTTTTAACATTACTAGCATTTTCAATTACAACATTCACATTATTAATCTCTGCATTTATGCTATTTACAGGCTAATCAACACATGTATTCATACTTCCTAGTGCACCATTACAATCTTTCTTATCAGTGTCTATGCTATTCACAGTATCATTAACACATGTGTTCATATTTCCTACTGCAACATTATTGTCTCCTTTATCATTACCATTTCCATCATTAACAAAAGAAGATTTTACTTGGCTGCTGAGAGTAGGAAAGTTAACATCATTGAAAAATCCCTCATTATTTCCTTTGCTCTTCTCCATCATATATCCCTTACCACCTCCTCCATTACCAGTATCCACATCCTTGTTTTGTAGCAATCACCTTCATTATCCTTACCTCTATCACTATTCTTTATGTTTATGCCAATAATTGAATCCCCAAACCGTGTTATCCTAATTGATCTTTTAGAAAATTTATTGTTGACATACTTTTAATTTCTTATATACTACACTTCCTTTATGCAATTATGGCCTTTTTAGTGATTTTATGAATTAAGGTTCGAAAATGCAACTATACAAAATTTTGCCCTAATTAAACAAACTTAGGCAAAATTTTAAAAAAATTGGAAAATTCAAACCAATAGAAGTATGAAGTAGGCAATTTGGAATCAAACTATCGGTTTAGATTTTTTATTTAGGGGTGATTTGTTATCAAAACAGGAGTTTTAAAGGTTTAAAAATGGTGGAGGGTGAGAAAGTTTATTACACGGCAGAGAGAGAAAGAGTTCTTATAACTACAAATTGTTAGTTAAGGGGGTTACACGGGTATCATCACCATACTTAAAGTTCTTGAGAAACTGATAATAACGAACTTTTTCATGTCGTTATTTTTACGTAACACGCTTTATCACGCTGCCCACAATGGTGTAGGTCGACCGATTCGGTCGTCGACCTTGAGTCGGTCGCCACCATTATGGCCCGGTCTTGGATGTCGGTCGCCTTCTTCTTATTTGGTTGAATGGGTCGTCCCCACGATCGACAAACAAACACTACAAAAACTACAATTTGACAAACAAATACTACCGTTATATAAAAAAAACTTTTTTAAACCTTTTAAATTTAAACCCTTTAAACCCTATAAATACTCCATTCATTTCACAATTTTATACAAATTCAAACCACTTTATATACTTCTCATTTTTATTTACAATGTCTAACGGTTTAGCTTTCGCTTCAAACTGTCGTCGAAAGTCCAAGACGTCACAACCATGGACAACAGTGGAAGAGATCATGTTGTGTAAAGCTTGGTGCGACGTAACGGAAAACAACGTCACCGGAGACGCCATTGAGATGAGAGGTTTTGGCCGGAGGTTGTTGCTTACTTTGAGAAAGAAATGAGGAGAATATTCAAGGATACGATGCCATTATCATGAAATGGAAACATACGATTCATCCTAAAATTGCTGCATTTGGTGCCGTTTACGATAATGTCCAACGGATGAACGAAAACGAGTCATGTAACCTCAATGTGTTTCAAAAAGTGTTAGCGGAATATGAAACGCAGTACGGACATTACTTTACATTGGAGGCGTGTTGGAGATTTTGAAAGATCATGCTGTTTGGACAGAAATTGAGATGCATTTATTTAACCCGAAACATAATAATGAAGTTTAGTTTAAGTTTTATTGTAATGTAATTTAAATGTATTTGAATAATCATGTAATGGTTTTTTATTATTAATGAATTTAAAATTTGTCGTTAATTTAAAAAATGTAGGTCATTTTATTGTAGCTAAAAAGTCGTTTGTAGATCACCGAAAAAAAAAAATTGATGTGACAGAAAAAATGTAGATTGCTGTATAACCAACCTCAAGCATGAACGGTTATAGACTTATAGTTAGATAGCAATATTAAATTTCCTTTGATACACACACCTGACACCTTTTAATTTGCTTGTAAAACAGTAGTGGTAGCTAGTGATGAGTCACTTGATAATCTTGTTTTCGCTATCTAACGTATATATTATTGACTACTTGTTGACCTATAACTAAAGTTTAGGTTAACGAATCTAACACGTATTTTAAAAAATATTTACCAATTCAGTTATGATCATCGTATAGATTTGTATAGCATACGTATGTTAAATGATTTAATGAGCCAATAGTTAGCAAACATTGTGTTCAAAAATAGTTAGCAAACATTTAGAATTGTTCGTTAAAACGGCCACTTTATGCCAAGACTCAAAAAAAAAGATATGATATAGGAACGTAAAAAAAATAAATGAACATATACGAACGTTAGTGAACGTTTAATCGGACGTTCACGAATATAAATGAACGAACACGAATTTTGTTCATGTTCATTCATTTAACTAAATGGACGAACGTAAAATACAGTCCATGTTCGTTCATTTAATAAATAAGCGAACATAAACGAACTTCTTACTGAACAACTCATGAAATATTCACTTAAATTCAATTCGTTTACAGCCCTATTATTTATACTAAAATTTATATTTTAGTTATTACAAATTGTTTCCACAGCTGTATTTATGTTACTCTTCTGTTCAGAATTATATGGATGTGAAGTTGTGAAGCTTAAAATGTATGGAATAAAACATTGTGTAGGTATAGTAATAACACATGTTACATTAAACGAGTTTTTGTAACCCGCGTGATGCCGCGGAGCCACTTTTTTATTGACACTTGAGTCTATGCATAACACAAAGAAAATCACAGGCGACATGACTATGAGTTGCCAATTCCACACAGTGTTCACAAAGTAAAGCATTGAACAAAAACCATTAAGTATATCTTAACTTACTGATAGAGTTACACACTAATACATAAAAAAATTACAGTTTTACTTGCAACCCATACCCTCAGGCGGGGGGCTGGTTACTTGAATGCGTAAAATACGCTTGTCAACTTCAATTAGTGTCTCTCCCATACGTGTAACTTGGTCTCTGATCCTCGCCCGTGTATAAATATCCAGACTCCTGTTACATTATAATGTTGTTAAAAGTCTTTGATGGACAGTTGGTGATAAGAAAGTGTACTTCAAAATGTTTACAACTAACATATCAGAAGTAAAAGAAACAAATCGCTAACCTCAATAAATATGATTGTTCATAGTGAACGGTTTCACCTTCATTTGCTACACGTACGCATAATTTGTTTGCCTAAAACAGAAAACCGATATCATCGGTTAAACAAATGTGTAAATGACATACACTTAAAAAAAACATGGATGATGTCGTTTTTTTTACCTGGAATGGCTCATACGCAATTGCAGCTTCCGTAAATAGTAAAACCGTCACTAAATCAGTGAGGGTAACAGGCAGAAACAATTAAACAAATCTATGTCACATAGATTCCAAACTTTTTGAAAACAAATACACACTTAGCAAAAAAGTGACTGAATCTATATTGTGAGGCTCGAGTCTGCTACTGTGGGAACCACGCGGAACAGCCACCATGGCTGCAACCCTAATCGAAGTGTGGCTGCCTAACCAAGATACGAGTGTCCGCAAACCGTGGCTTACAAAAAGCACAATTCCTGAAGATTATCATCATCGCCTATAGCGTTTGCTCAAGTATGAAGCAGCAAAAGGAAAACACAAATGAACCCAAATCTAGTAGTCAACCGGCATTCAAATCTTTCGCACTAAAAACTACAAAATACAAAATACAGAAAGGAAAGTCGAATCGTATATCCCACCAAACTTTACAGTTCAAACCACTATAAGTGGTTTAAACAAATATATAAATGCATACACTTTAAAAACACTCGTGGTCAAATATAGCTCAACTTACGGCGTTTGTTACATGGATTAGCTCACACGCAATTGCAGCTTCCGTAGTATCCAACAAGCATCAACCGTGAAACTATCACCAAATGAGCGAGTATAACACGACAAAGTCAACTAAACAAATCAGTGTCGCATAAATTCCCAAGATCCTGGAAACCAATAAAGATACATATAGCGAAAAAGCAACAGACTCTATATTTTGAGGCTCAAATCTACTACTGTGGGAACCACGCAGGACACTCGCCATGGCTGTAACCACAATCAAAGTGCGGCTGCCCAACCAAGATACTGGTGTCTGGTAGCTATGGCTTACAAAACACAATTGCAAAAAATTATCATCATCGCCTATAGTAAAAAATGTCGTATTCACATAGTGGTTGTAACCATAATGAGAGTGGTTTGATCAGAAACAGGGTAAGTGAACTCGATTTTAATAATGAAAACGTTGTTCATTTGATTTTTTAGTATTTTTTAAATGAACAGTGCTGAAGCACTCACAAAGAGTTTTTGCTCTTTGTACAATAGTTATGATTCGTCAACAACATTAAGCCAAGTAATTATGGCAACAAGAAGTATCAGCGGTTAAAAACCATCAGCAAAGCGGCCAATATGACAAAACAGATCCAATGATACAGATGTATCCAACGAAGAAAAGTAACACTGATGACGTATGGTAGGTATATCAAGCCTCCGGGCTTGGGTCACACTGCCACTTGGGCTTCTGGGCCCAACGTAGCAGTCATGGGCCGAAACTAAACCCAATCCTACACTGGTAACGGCCCGGACACAGCAAAACGGACGCGTACCTAACTATAGGCTACTTCCGTCCGCGGAAAGCACACGAATCCGTACACACGATTACTGCGGAACCTTGCCCGACAAGGGACCCGCTCCGACCACTAACGAAACAAACGAAATATTAGGAAACCCTAATATTTCACTCGCTTATAAAAGGGACCCTCGGACACAATGAACAGTATGATTTTCTCACTCTACATACACACACTTTCTCTCTTCACATGTTTACTTACTCTCACACCGGAGTCTAGTTGTGGGGTCCGTCCCCATGATAAGGCTAACGGTTTTCATTTAATTGTGCAGAAAATCATCTCACCTTTCTTGCTCTAGTACAAGATCTGATACCCAAATCATTCGAAGGCCCGACCCAACGAAGGATTTGAGCCCTATTTTAAGCCCGACACTTATTTTGTACTAACAAGTGGCGCCATCCGTGGGACACTAACACAACCACCTTTTCTAAAATACTCATCATGAGCACTTGCTAACAGCACACCCCAACCATTCCCACGTCCGCTTTGCGGAACACCGGAGGAAGAAGTGGCCCACAAGGTCTCGAGGAGCCTACGTCTGACGAGGTCCTAAGAGAACCGTGCGACAAAAACTACCACCAACTGTTGCCGCTCATCGCTGAAAAAATGCAAAAAGAAAAAGAGCAGCAAGATAAGCTCAACGTAGTAAAGGCACGCCTACTCTACGGTGATGAATCCGGAAGAAATCCAAGAAATCACAAAGAGTCGCATTACTCCGAAACTAAGACGCCAACCGCCCGGACAGAGCCGAGAAGGAGGCATGAAAGTAAGCACTCCCGAAGCCTGTCACCAATTGCCAGTTTCTTTAGAAGACTCAGACGAAACAAACCTCCTTCACCTGGGCCTAGGCCGCGGAAGGAGGGTGGTGTATTCAATAGGTTGGGGGAAAGAACAAAGCGCATCCGCACATTCTGACAGCCGCCACCAGAGTTCCCACGCGAAGGGAACCGAGGTGCAACCAAGGAAGCATCATTACAGGGGCACATCGCCACGAGGAAACAGCAGATATTCGGAGAGTAAAGACAGCGAGGGGGGTCATTGGAAATCCAAATCAAAGAGGCACAGGTCAAACACCTACGAAGATGATCCCTCTCAGCCTTGGACGTGTGAGGAAAGAAACCCTTTCACACCTCGGATCTGGCATTTCGATTTTCCAAGGACAAGGATGCCTAGCCATGTCAAGACATATGATGGAAGCGGGGATCCGGAAGACCACTTAAAGCTATTCCAGTCTGCTGCAAAAACAGAGAGGTGGGCAATGCCAACGTGGTGCCATATGTTCAACTCAACGCTCACTGGAAATGCTAGGGTCTTGTTCGATAAACTCCCAAAAGAATCTATTGACAGCTATGAAGATCTAAGAGCAGCATTTAGGGAAAATTATCTCCAGCAAATAAAAGACATCAAGGATCCGGTGGAAATACACCATATCAAGCAAAGAGATGGAGAATCCACAGAGGACTTTATGGAAAGATACAAAGCAAAAGTCCTAGACGTGGAAGGAGCGCCGGAATGCATGAAGATCTCCGGATTCATGCACGGGATAAGCCACCCTAAGTTGATCAAACGTTTATACGAGAAAATTCCGATATCAATGGACGAAATGTACCGGGGACTACGTCATTTCTGCAAGGGGAAGTCGCCGCATTCAGTCATAGTAAAAAAAAACACCCACGCCGTGGAGGCAACCAGAAGGAGGAAACAAGCCAAACTTCAAAAAGGGTTTTAAAAACAAGCAAAGGTCGGATCGAAAGCCAGATAGGTTTTCACTCTTTACGAAAACCCCGAAAGAAATTTTTGCTTTAGAAAAAGGGAATTTCAAGGCTCCACCGCCAATGGTAACTCCTGCGGAAAAAAGGGATCCAAACAAGTACTGTGAATTCCATGCGGATACGGGGCATAGCACGGACGAATGCATGCATCTGAGGAAGCAGATAGAGGAGATGACCAAGTCAGGTAAATTGTCGCAATTCATCAAAGAATTAAAACAGAACGACTAGCCAAAGGCACAAAAGAAGGGGGAAACGACCAGAAAAGACAAGCCCCTGGCCATCTTGATGATTCAACCATGGGAGAGGGTATCCAAACAAAGGGTCACCCAGAGCTTCTCTCCGGAGACAATAATCTCTTTTCCGTCTTTAGGAGAAGAAGATCGAACGGAAGGACCAATGATCATCGAAGCTGAAATAGGAGGGCCCTTCGTACACTGGATATACGTAGACGGAGGAGCATCCTCAGAAGTTCTATACGAACATTGCTTCGTCCAGCTCCGGCCAAAAATAAGAAGCCAGATGATCCCAGCTACCACATCACTCATAGGATTCAGTGGAGAAACTAGTTGGCCGCTAGGCTAGATATCCCTACTAGTAAAGATAGGTGACGAAGAGCATTCCACCTCCGCATGGATGAACTTCATGGTTATCAGGTCACCATCCCAACACAATGGAATAATAGGCAGAACGGGTATAAGAAAGATCCGTGCTGTACCACGGGATGTTAAAATTCCCAGTCAAATGAGGAATGGTGACGTTACAAAGCAGCAGAGTTATCCTGATGGAATGTGCAATGTTCTTCGGACCTAGCACACAACACCCTGTGACCAGTCAGGTGTTGGAGGGGAAGATAAAAGTGGCAATTCATCCTAAGTACCCTGAGCAAACAATAGCCATAGGATCTACCCTAACAGAAAAAGGACGCAAAGAACTATGTGCTTTGCTCAGACAAAATCTCGATGTCTTTGCCTGGAAGCCAGCAGACATGGCGGGCATCCCGCGGCACATAGCAGAGCACCGCCTAAATGTTCGAGAAGGATACCTACCTATCAGACAAAAGAAAAGGGGGCAAGCGCCGGAAAGAAATAAAGCAATCCAGGAGGAAGTGGAAAAATTAGTAGATGCCGGAATCATGAAAGAAGTCCATTATCACAGTTAGCTATCTAACCCGGTCATGGTTAAGAAACATGATGGGAGCTGGCGAATGTGTGTGGATTTCAAAGATCTAAACAAAGCATGTCCTCAAGATGGTTATCCCCTGCCAGAGATAGATTGGAAAGTAGAGTCTCTCTACAGATACCCTTTCAAGTGCTTCCTGGACGCATACAAAGGGTACCACCAAATCAAAATGGCAAAGGAAGATGAAGAAAAAACAGCATTCATCACGAGCCAAGGGATATTATGTTACTCAAAGATGCCATTCGGCCTAAAGAATGCCGGGGCAACCTATCAACGCTTAGTAGACAGGGCATTCCAAAAGCAGATCAGAGGCAACCTAGAAGTATATGTCGACGACTTGGTCATAAAAAGCCACACGGAAGAAGAAATTATCTGAGCCATAGCTCCGGCAAATAAACATGAAGCTAAATCCAAAAAAATGCATATTTGGAATGCAGGAGGGGATGTTCTTGGGCTACAAAGTAAACGCTGACGAGCTAAAAGTATGTCCAGACAAAGCAGACGCGGTCCTTAGCTTACCGTCCCTGAGATGCCTTAAAGCTGTACAAAAGCTGAACGGGAAACTAGCAAGTTTAAATAGATTTCTGTCAAAATCAGCTGAAAAATCACTGCCTTTCTTCAAAACCCTAAAGAAGTGCACAAAGAAGAGCAATTTCCAATGGACTTAGGAAGCCGAAGTAGCCTTCAAACAAATGAAGAAACTCATCGCGGATCTCCCAATGCTGACCGCACCAAAGGAAATGGAGGAGCTAATCATGTACCTAGCCGCGGCCAAGGAAGCTATCAGTGCAGTCTTAATGACCGAAAGGGAGGGCAAGAAAATGCCAGTGTACTTTGTGAGCCGCGCCCTACGAGGGCCGGAGATCAACTACATGCCTATGGAAAAACTGGTGTTAGCCTTGCTCAGCGCAAGCAGGCGGCTGAAAAGATACTTCCAGGCACACACAATTGTTGTAATCACAGATCAGCCGATAAAGCAACCAGAAACCACCGAAAGGATGCTAAAGTGGAAATTTAAGCTAGAAGGATATGACATCCAATACAGGCCAAGGATATCGATCAAAGGACAAATATTGGCGGATTTTATCATGGAACGACCAGAGGAAGAATCCCTAGATGAACTCATGGCAGAACCAGAAGAACTACCAGAACCTTGGACTTTGTTTACAGATGGGTCATCTTGTATAGATGGTTCCGGAGCCGGGCCGATACTAACAAATCTGGAAGGGGTTGAATTCACATATGCCATGAGGTTTAGGTTCGAGGCCACGAACAACAAAGCTGAGTATGAAGTATTAATAGCCGGTCTCCAGATCGCAGAACAAATAGGTGTAAAAAACCTTCAAGCAAACGTAGACTCACGGCTTGTAGCCAACCAGGTCAATGGCTCTTACGTTACAAAGGAGTCAGGTATGGTTCAGTACTTAGAAAAGGTAAAAACACTCACAAGTAATTTCAAAGAATTTTCCATCAAACAAGTACCGCGGAGCGAGAACAAGAAGGCGGATGCCCTAAGCAAGATTGCATCTACAAGCTTCGCACATCTTAGCAAGCAAGTACTTGTGGAGGAACTAAATGAAAAGTTTATAAATGAGAAGGAAGTCCTCACTATAGTGGAGGAGGAAGGACACACATGGATGACACCTATATGCGAGTACCTCACAAAGTAAATCCTTCCGAAAGACAAAAAGAAAGCAAGGGCGGTACGCTGCAAGGCATCCAGGTATGCCATGATCAATGAAACTTTATACAAGAAATCTTTCTTGGGACCATGGCTTTGGTGTGTCAGACCACTTCAAGTAAACTACATCCTTAGAGAAATACACGAAGGATCCTGCAGCATGCACCCCGGTCCTAGATCTGTGGTCGCTAAGGCTATCCGGACAGGATATTACTGGCCAACAATGCACACAGATGCGCGGAAACTAATAAGGGAATGCAATGATTGCCAAGTCCATCGCCCCATTCCAAGAAATCCGCAACATAACTTAACCCCCATCACGTCTCCATGGCCATTCTACAAATAGGGGATCGACATAGTCGGACCCTTCCCAAAAGGTCCAGGCAAAGTCAAGTTCTTGATTGTAGCCATTGACTACTTTACCAAATGGATTGAGGCAAAGCCCGTCACGACTATCACGGGTAATCAAGTGAAGAAATTCGCATGGGACAACATCGTCTGCAGATTTGGACTACCAGGGGAGATTGTATCAGATAATGGAAAACAGTTTCGTGACAACTCATTCAAAGACTGGTGTGAAAAACTATGTATCCGCCAGTGTTTCGCCTCCGTGAAGCATCTACAAACAAATGGCTTGGTCGAAAGAGCAAACAAAAGTTTGGGAGAATGAATCAAAGCTCGAATGGATGAAAGAAGCAAGGATCGGATAAGAGAACTCTCACACGTCCTATGGGCACACCGCACCATGATCAAATCAAGAAATGAAGAGACACCGTTTTCACTAACATACGGCACAGAAGCAGTCATACCAGCGAAAATAGGCATGCCAACACTCCGGACTGCGGAAGTAGACTTAATAAAGAATAACGAAGCTTTGGAAATAAATTTGGACCTCATAGAGGAAAAAAGAGAGCAAGCAGCAATACAAGAGGCGAAAAGCAAGGCTAAAATGGAACTATACTACAACTCTAAAGTCCAGCACAAGCTTCAAACCAGGGGATATGGTCTACCACAGCAATGATGCAAGCCACGCCAAGGACGGAGGTAAACTTGGACCTAAATGGGAAGGACCGTATGAAGTCACGAAATCATTAGGAAAGGGAGTATACAAGCTCAAAGACCGCGAAGGAAATGAACTTTTGCGAACGTGGAACATCTGTAATCTCAAAAAATGTTATATACATGAAGTGTAAGCACCTACCCGACACGTATGATGCTCCGAAAGGCAATATTTCAATTTTTCTTTCTTTTGTAATGTCTTTTGAATCTTAATGAAAAAGTGAGGATTAGCTACCCTCACAAGTTTTAAGTCCTAAAATTATTTTCGCTTTGCAAAGTTATGTCAATTGTTAAGACGCGTACACAAGGAGCCACGCTCCACAATTATATTATCCCGTATAATGAAGGTTGAGCAACCTCAAAATTAGCTCAGGTGCGTAAGAGGTATTGCAAACCCGGCACCGGAAGAATAACCCACAAATATTCATAAGACTATCTATCACGAACGTACAACAGTAACAATAAAAAGGTAGCAATATCATAACATTTGCGAAAAATATCCGTGTTATGGGACGGACATGCCAGCATCTGCCTAAGTACGTGCTAACATGATAAGCTAGAAACCGCAACAAAAAGGCCAACATACGGCCGCGGTAAAAAAGCACACGTTCACATTACATACAAGCCGCAAATAGAAATAGCCACACACGGCCACGACATACAAAAAGAGAAAACATAAAGTTAAAAGCGACAAGTCTTAAGTTTGGGGACGGCGACAACGCTTCCCAGGGCTTCATCCGTGTCTTCTTCATTATAATCCTCTACGGAGAGAGGGGTCATGGAAGTACTAGCCTCACCCACCTAAGTCTGGGAAGACAGTGGAGCGGAGACTATCTCCATCATCAGTTGGCGAAGAGCCGCAACATGCTTCTTTGCCCTCGCAGCACGGGCATGTACATTCATTAAAGCAAAGGACATGGAAGTCTCCTCGACAGTTGTTTTATCACCATCATGATAAATAGGAATGGAGAGCTGCTCAATGTACGGCTATAAGTAAGCAGCCTCCAGAAGGCCAGCAAGAGATCCGTCCAGTAGGAAGCAATCCAGGACCTCATGCATCCCGGCATCCTTCTTGGACTTCAACAAATTCACCAAGGGGAAGTCTACGTCTTTAAGGGCCTTAACCGCGTCAATATAGCTTGCTTTGGTAGCCTCCGGGTTGTAAGCATCAACCACGGAAAGATTTCTCCCGGCAGTCCCATGCTCATAACCGGCCTCTAAGCCTCCCTACATGCCAAAGTCAACAACCCGGCCTAAAGCGTGACCCAGAGTGCCCTGATACTCTAGAGATTTTAAACATTTGAGGAAAACAAGTTGTATCCCATGAGTCAGAAGCCACCTTTTTCCGGCCAAAGTAGTCAAGTAGGCGAGATAAAATTCCCCCCTCCAGACCGCCGGAGACATCCATTACGTGCGCCTCAAGCTCGGCCACATGGTTGAACAGCTCCTGGGCCTACTCTTCCTGCTGAATCTCATTTTTTCCTTAAAGTCCTGAAAACCGGCATGCAGAGAAGAAACCTACAAAAACAAGAAAACTTAAAAAAAAACACACACACACAAAAATACATGCGGAATAAAAGGTACGGACATACCTCAGAGGCGAGCCTATCTCGCTCAGACGCTAGGGAAGTAATCTTGTTCCCGGCCTCGGCACATGCCACCTTAGCATCATCCAGGATGGACTCGAGGCAAGCGGCATGAGAGTTAAGCAAGGAGATGTCATGATCCTTCTGAGTGACAGTCACCTTGAGCACCAACACCTCCGCAGTCAAAGCGGATTTCTCTCCGGACAATAAAGAAACTTGATCACGGAGGCGGATAACCTCCGCGGATTCCGCCTCCTTCTCCGCCAGTTGGGACTTCAACCTGAGAATCTCTAAATCTTTCTCCTCCAGCAACCTACCGCGTGCAGCATATTTAGCTTTGAGCTTTTCCTTAAGCTCTAGTTCATGCTCCGCACGAGATCTCACCTCCGCCCCAAGACACACTTGCCGCGCTGCCCTTACTTTAAACTCCGTATAAAGTTGATCGTAGTCCATGGTACGGAGAGCAGAGAAGAAGGCAGGGGGAGCAACGCGATCCACTAAGGTGCGGTAAGAAAAACCATCGTCCAACAATGAATCATTGGTAATGTTCCACCTAGAGACATACCAATGCTTCGCCTCGAAAGGGTCCAAAGTAGGAGGCTCATAAAAAGAGTCATCAGACCCCTCCGATCCCTCAGGCTGGGAAGGACCGGCCAAGTCCAGATTAACATCCGTTGCAAAATTAGTCACAACAGCCCTGGTGGAAGCTATGGCGGCAGTAGTAGTATCTACCGAAATACCCAAAGTACTAGAGTTGTAAAGATAAACAAAAAATTAATGTTAAGAAAAGGTTCAGAAATTCAGTTGGCACTTAAGGATATGTATATATACCTCTCCACAGTAGTATGGATCCGGAGGTTCGTTTGGGCAGAAGAATCCAAAAAACCTTCGCTTTCATGAGAAGAAGGGGCAACGGAGTAAAAGGCAAGCTGTTCTCGGTCCGGAAAACGAGAACCTACTAGCCTAATTTGTTCCAGACCGGCAAGAGTTTTACCACCGGTATCGAAAACGAGGGTAGGGTGATCTACCCTTAACTTTTTAGCAAGGAGAACATCGCTCAGTTTTAGCAATCTTTTCTTTTTAACCTTCTTGGGCTGCTCCGTAACAACCTCCTCCTCACTTTGCCTCACCGCAGTAGTACCCTCATTCGGGTCTGCCAACTCTAGATAGGCCTCCTCCGGAGCAACATCTTCCTGCTCTTCCGCAGTCGGAGCAGAGACCTCTGCAGCCGCAGCAGAACTACTACCCCCAGCGGCGGGAATCACCAGAGGCATAAAGCAATGTCGGGTACTTTCCAACAACGTCACCTGGTCGTCTCCCTTCTGAACCTCCACCGCTTGGACCTTCCGAGGGTCAGCAGTTTTGATAAAGTCAAACAAGCCCATTTCTGTAAAATAAACATTAAATGATCAGGCTTCATAATGTAAAAGTACCACCACCAAAAGGAAGTAACACCCACCCGATCCATTAGGATACTCAAAAGTCGGATAAGAATTTTCGTCAAAAGGATAATACGGGCTCAAACCCACAAGACATAAGAAGCACTCCGGATACCGGCGGAAAGGAGCCTTATGGCTTTCAAGAAGTTTAACGGTTTGCTCTTGACGAGCGGTAAGATAAGGCATCGAATCCTTTTTTAGGATGCCTCCCGTATACAAAGGGACGAAAATCAGGAATACGCAAGAATCAACCCAGAAAAAATGGTCGGCCCAATAATTAATGGAATCCGGAGGTTTTGGAAAGCAAGATGGAGTCGAGGTGGAACGCTTAGCAAAAGAAAACAACCCATCGCTATACGAACGGGTGTAGAAGGCGCGGAACACGGTCACTGACGATGAAAAATTAAGTACGCGCGTTAGAACTTCAAAATGAGACACCCGGGCGGCACCAAAAGGCGACAATTGAGAAATATAAACACGTAAGTATTTGAGAACGGCCATAAAAAAATTTGTAAACGAAATCCTATAGCCGCAAACGTCAAAGATCCTACTATATACACCTACTTTACCGACTGGAAACTGGGTAATGGTTTTACAACGCCCTGGGGCAGTGGGATGAACCTCAGCCGGAATATAAAAGTTGCCGCAAAAGATATCTATCATTTCTTGCGTGATAATAGAATATTTAGCAGCAAAGGTAGCCATTTGGGAGGTTGAATGAGGAAAAATGCAAACCTGAAGTCTTAAGAACCTTAAAAAACAAGAAAATGAGGTGCGGACGTATGATAAAGATGAAAAGCTTGAAGAAATCAACAATGGTGGAAAGTAAAGTTGTGGAAAAGGAAACAGTAAAAATAGAAGGGGGTATTTATACCCTCGGTGTATTTATATCTACCCACAGTCAGATGATGACACGTGTAACCCACTCACGTGATCAACGGTTGGGGTTCGCCTACGAAACAGTTAAAAAAGCTGTAAATACGTCATATCAGTCATAAGATAAAAGGACAACATCGGTCCACGTCACCTAAACGTCACCAACTTGATAAGGAAGCTTCGCGGAGAAGACACATGACCACGGAAGGCGGCATGATAAGGAAGCACAATTGCTAAAGATTATCATCATCGCCTATAGCGTTTGCTCAAGTATGAAGCAGCAAAAGGAAAACACAAATGAACCCAAATCTAGTAGTCAACCGCATTCAAATCTTTCGCACTAAAAACTACAAAATACAAAATATAGAAAGGAAAGTCGAATCGTATATCCCACCAAACTTTATAGTTCAAACCACTATAAGTGGTTTAAACAAATATATAAATGCATACACTTTAAAAACACTCGTGGTCAAATATAACTTAACTTACGGCATTTGTTACATGGATTAGCTCCCATGCAATTGCAGCTTCCGTAGTATCCAACAAGCATCAACCGTAAAACTATCACCAAATGAGCGAGTATAACACGACAAAGTCAACTAAACAAATCAGTATCGCATATATTCCCAAGATCCTGGAAACCAATAAAGATACATATAGCAAAAAAGAGACAGACTTTATATTTTGAGGCTCAAATCTACTACTGTGGGAACCACGCAGGACACTCACCATGGCTGCAACCAAAATCAAAGTGCGGCTGCCTAACCAAGATACTGGTGTCTGGTAGCTATGGCTTACAAAACACAATTGCAAAAAATTATCAGCATCGCCTATAGCAAAAAAATGTCGTATTCACATAGTGGTTGTAACCATAGTGAGACAGTGGTTTGATCAGAAACAGGGTAAGTGAACGTGATTTTAATAATGAAAATGCTTTTCATTTGATTTTTTAGTATTTTTTAAATGAACAGTGCTGAAGCACTCACAAAGAGTTTTTGCTCTTTGTACAATAGTTATGATTCGTCAACAGCATTAAGCCAAGTAATTATGGAAACAAGAAGTATCAGCGGTTAAAAACCATCAGCAAAGCGGCCAATATAAGAAAACAGATCCAATGATACAGATGTATGCGACGTAGAAAAGCAACACAATAACCATTCAAGGATGGCCTAGTGGAAATGGGGTTTGTAGCTATTACTCTAAAAATGTGTGAGGTTTCAAGTTCAATTCATGTTAGGTGCAAACAATCTTGAAATAGCCACGCCAACCTTTTGAAAAAGGAGGTCTTTACCTGGTTTAATTTTGTGTGGCGGTGGACTCAAACCCCGTAGATTAGTCGGCAAAAGGTCAGAAACCATGGTTACAAAAAAGCAACACAATCAAATTTGTAAGGCTCAGATCTGTCATTATTGGAACTACATGAAACACGCACCATGGTTGCAGCCACAATCCAAGTGCGACTGCCCGACCAAGATATGGGTGTCCGTAAACTGTGGCTCACAAAAAACACAATTGCTAAAATCATCATCATCGCCTATATTCATCCGCCATGTCTGCAAAGCTAGTGAATTGTCGTGCCAAGATGCGGATAATCATAGGCTTAAAATTTACAATCAAAAGGCCAAGAATGCCAAATGCAACATAGAAACAACAATACCACTGCCAACCTACGAATATCGTATCGAACTAAAACGGTAAGATGTCAAACTGTTCGAACACGGAAGCCTCATAAAACTGAGATCTAATTATTTTACTAACCAAAGCATTGTTCAATAAAACGTTAATTTTTTTCCGCCATGGTTGCAGAATCAGTAACCTGCCCCGCCAAGATACGGACAATCTCAAAGATAAATCAGCCATGGCTGCAATGTTACAAACCTGCCCCGCCAAAAAGAGACTAATCTAGAATCTCGTTCGGAAAATATTAAGAAAATCAAATGAAAAGTCTTTTCATTATTAAAATTGGGCTCACCACATGTAAATTCACTTTTCATTAAGCTTATTCTGTGACTGATGAGCTTATTAGAAAAGTAACAAAGTGTTTTTCCCTTCTAACACACCTAAGAGAAGTCACATAAAGCAGGTATCACCAAAAACCCAAAAGCAATGTTTCAACCATAAAGCAATATATCACAAATCAGAAACCAATCTAATTAACTCTTAACAATCAAAACATACCAAAAGGCACAAACATCAACACATTAATCAAACCAATTAGTACACAACACGAAACCCTAACCCTAACCAAAACAATTAAAGGCTAGAAAGCTCAATCAAACAACATGCAAACGATGTTCAAACACTTACTAAAAGGTAATTTAGATTTCCTTATATCATCGTCACTCTCCCTCCACAAAGTAAGTATCACGAAATACCGACACACCCAAACACTCAAACTTTTAAGCCACACCGTTATCATAGTGGCGAGAAAATAGAGAGCAAATACATTATCATAGTGGCCAAGAAAAAAAAAAAGAAATATATTTATATATATCATATATTTATTATATATATATATTATTATATTATATATATATATATATATATATATATATATATAGAGAGAGAGAGAGAGAGAGAGAGAGAGAGAAAAGAGAGGGGATTGGTAATATGAAAGAGAGTAGGTGGAACCAGGGGTGGCATAGTGGTAAAAGGGCTTGTGACTATCACGCTAAAAGGTGTGAGGTCTCAAGTTCGATTCTTGCTAGATGAAAACAACTATGAACTGGCCACGCCAACCTCCTGAAAAGGAAGGGTTTTACCGGGTTTGAGTCAATGTCGCAATGTGTTTAAATATGTGAATTAGTCAGCATAAAGAATGGAAACTATGGTTAAAAAAAGATAGGTGAGCCTAATTTTTCTAAATAAAACACTGTTCATTTGAAAATTTTAATATTTTTTATCTGAATAGTGCTAAAGCACTAACATAAAGTTTTTAGAGAATGTATAAAAGTTATAATGTTTAGATTTAATTTATAGTAAAGGACTAAAGGTACAAGACAAAAAACATAAAAAGAA
This sequence comes from Tanacetum coccineum, assembly GCA_026074375.1. Classification (NCBI taxonomy): domain Eukaryota; kingdom Viridiplantae; phylum Streptophyta; class Magnoliopsida; order Asterales; family Asteraceae; genus Tanacetum; species Tanacetum coccineum. Next base: position 29,581 of record BQNB010011461.1, on the reverse strand, counting down.
TAGTTGTATTAAATTCACATCTATGTTATTTACATGTTCAATTTAGAAGATTAACTAATCACCCGGAGGCAAAACCATAATTTTAAGCTAAGGAGACACACTTAACTTAAGAACTAGTATAATAATATATATCGTTTGAAAGATGAAGCTATTGTCATTTTAACCCATGATTCAACCTAAAAGCATAATAATTACTCTTTCCTTCTCAACATAAATGTTTAATTTGATCTTTTTAATTTTTTTTGTTTAACTTTAAATATTTTTGTGTGTGTTCTATAATACCCGATAAAAATTATATCAATGAAAAATACATTTAAAACTAAATCAATTCATATACTTTGCTTTAGGTATATATAACACATATAAAAATATTATGGTTAAAGTTGGACTTGTTTGACTCTGAAAAGTCAAACGGGACATTTATTTTGAGATGGAGATAGTAATAACTAAGATAAACCAAGAAAGGATAGCATGGCCAGTAAATTCATTTTGATATTATATCGGAATAAGGGCACAACATATCTTAGATGCATTGTGTGGAGAGGGGTCTGCTACTGCCACAGATCTCTTAAGGGCCATCACCTCGGTCGTTAATTTGTGGTTAGCGAGGAGGTCTTCGCCTATTTTGGAAGAGTTTGTTGCATCTGCTCCTCTCACGCCTCTCTTTAAACCAGATAATAAGATTTGGCCCATTGATGTAGGCACTATATGGAGACGATTGGTTTCCAAGGTTGCCATTAAAGGTTTGGGTAAAAAATGTCAAAGTACCGTAGTGATTTTCAGTTTGGGGTCGGAGTGTTGGGTGGCGTTGAGGCTGTTGTACATAGCGTCAATAGAGTGTTGAGTGAATATCGCAATGATGGGTCTCTTACAATACTTACCATGGATTTTTCGAATGCATTTAATCGTGTGGATAGATCGGCATTACTCCACGAGGTTAGGGTAAGGTTGATGCGTATTTTCTTTTAAATAATTATTTACCAAGTTTTAAATTTATAAAACTCGTTTCACCTTACAAACGCACTAACGGACAGAGAAACCGATCGTGAGTAGTGTAGTTTTGGTAAATCTGAGGTCGTCCTACGAGCTAAAGGGTAGTTACAAATCTGAGTTTAAATTGGTTGTTACCTTTAAAAGCAGTTTTAGAATAATTGAATTGTAAAAGAACAAAAACTTAAAAGAAATGAACTAAGTATGATTGAAGAGAAGGAGATACGATCCTAATTACTTTTTAATTAACATAATGATTCACTTGGTTCTATTATATGGGAAAAAAGGATTGAATGGTTATCTAATCCTCACTAACCTCATGAATCCCAGTATACTGGTCATACTAACTGGAATTTTATCCCACATATCATGGTAAGCGAGCATCATATTTAGCCTTATTATGATCAAAGTAATATAACAAAACAGATAACCATAATTAACAAGAAATAAATGAATCATAAGGATAATTAATAAGATAAGCTTAGCCAAAAATTGCATTCATACAATCAATATCATCGTCAATTAATAAAAGTAATGAAAACATGATAATCGAACCAAACTAATATGATGATGATGATCGGGACCGGATTCTTCCTTCTTGAAGGGCTGGAGGGTGCTGAAAAATGACTTAGGCAAATGTCCCACTCGTCCCCTCAGATGGGAGGGATAAGGATGATTATGAAGGCTGATTTCGGGCCCTATTTATAGGTTTCTAATAGTTTATGGCGTAACTGATTCGTGAGGTTACGCCATAACCTTGCTGATGTTGACATTCCAAAATATAGGCAAAATGGACTTTATGATGTAACTGATTTGTTTGGTTACGCCGTAACCATGACTAGGATAATAAATCTCCAATGTGGCAGGTTTATGGCGTAACTGATTTGTTTAGTTACGCCGTAACCATGACTAGGATAATAAATCTCCAATGTGGCAGGTTTATGGCGTAACTGATTTGTTTAGTTACGCCATAACCATGACGTGGCAAGTTTATGACGTAATCTATTTGTTTGGTTACACCATAAACCCTTCAGCAACATTTTAGTTATTACAATCTTGTGGCTCGTCAGTTGTGATCCGTCTCTAACCCAAATCACGAAAGTTGTAGATATCACTTTACTCTATTCATGGCCGCTTGAATCAACTTCAAAGGAGTTAGTATGAAGTAATTATGGTCAAAATACTAGAGCACATTTCCCAAAGTATCACAGGAGCATTTCTTCTTCGGCTTCGTTTCCTTTCATATTAACTCCAAATCATAAGCGGATAGCTTCTTATATATTAATCTTTTGTAGAAGTATCCATTAATCACGGCTTTTCGCTCCAATGCCTTGTTTAGTGTCAAATTCTTGCGTTTCTTGCCACTTACTTGAATTTTACCTAAAAACAACAAAATAACAGTAAATGTATCGAATTCAAGTGTTTCTAGGATAATTGCAAGTATTTTTAGGAGAAAATTAACACTAAAAAGTATCAAATATTTGTTGTTATCAAATATCTTCCCACTTGACTTATGCTTGTCCTAAAGTAGACCTGTTAGAATAATTCGCAAAAAGATTTCTCTAATTTAACTCAAAGAAATGAATCCATAAAAGACTTATGCTAGAAACATCAAAGCCAAACACCTCACGAAAAGGGGATCAAAATTTACTCAACTCTCAACTAGTCTAAGTGTTCATTTTCGGGGTGATCATTCATCCGCACAGTCATATCATGTATTCTATCATAAGCTTGGAAAGTACACAAATCTGCACCAGTTAGAGTTAGGGTCTAAACAATTCTTAAAGGCAACATGGGTGACATAACACAAGTTTATTGGGAGATATAAAGGGTTAGGATGGACATGGGATACATTTTTAATTAGTGTTAAGATAAAAACACAAAACAAATAGTCCTATATATTCTAAGGTATCCATAACCAGCTACTGTCCATCCATAGTCTAAGTCTTCAAGTATGAAAATCTGATCATATCATCATAATAGGTTAGCTAATAATGAAATCTTATAGAGCATGCTAACCAATTCTTCACTAGGTGGCTTATAGTTGCACCACCTTTATACTTCAGATGGCTTATAGTTGCACCATCCCCAAAATAACTAGGTGGCTTATAGTTGCACCCCCTTTTTACTTAGTTGGTTTATAATACGTAACCAACATCAGGAGTTTATATCACTAGGTGGCTTATAGTTGCTCCACTTTTTCTCTTTTTTTACAATACTCTTGTATATAACATATAACATATCCCCCACTTGAGATAAACAGTATCGAAAGTGATAATACCGAGGGGTCTTCCATTATCAAAATGATATATCATCAAAGTAAGTGCTAATCTTTAAACCATTTTTCTGAACCATAGACTTAGGTAGACAGAAATTTCAACACAAAGATAATATAGACTACAAGGTTGGCTAAGGCAAAATGGTGTAACGAAACATATAATAATGGTGAAAACACAGATTGGCTCAACAAGGGTGATTTAGGGGTATCTTGCACTAATAATGAGTCCAACAAAAGGGTTTTAACACGGGAGGTCGACAAGTCAGTGTGACAAGTCGATAAACACACATATATACACATATGGGCTATTTGGGTGAATTCCTAAATGTTGCCTTCTTAAACCATCTATTCCTGCTAATCAATTAGGTCTCGAAATGATGTACATGCTAAGTTTTAAAGTCTACAATACTACTGGCACACTCAATATTTTGGTGGATTTTTGTAACATGGATGAAAACAAAATATCACGCTTAAACCTCACCAAGTAATAATAAAGGGTAAATGTGTTTTCGGCAAAGATTGATTCTAGTTTAGTTAAGAAAAACATGTCAAAATTTTAAAATTGGCATCATTTTTCAAATAAAACTAGAAAATCAAAGGCAAATATTAGTCAAGTGATAATTCTACTCCCATCCCCCCTTCCCTACTTGATTTGTACAATGTTCCTATTGTACAGTAAGGAATTGAAATATAATGGAAAGAGTAGAATTAGAACAAGAAACTCCCTTGGATTTTGCTCGATATGATAAAGAGACAACATGCTCTAAGCCATGCTTCAAGTTTGCTTTTCGAGCAACATCCATAATCACAAATATCCCATCATCATCATTGGCATGGTATCCAACTAATCTGGATTTGAAATGTGTTCATGTAGCCAATAATTAACCAAGCACCCCTCCATGTGCATCATCTTGTTAAAGCTGCAAGAAAAATAATACCAAAATCATAAATCCGGCAAATAGAAAGATACCAAAATGTACAGAATAATAACTTTCGTAGGAATCACGGTTTCATTTAGCGTATGCAACAAGCCTTTTAAACCTCTTGGTGGCCCAAGTGGACGAGTGAAGTCTCGTGAGGGTTTCCAGAGAACATACCCACAAACTTCATTTAATTATACAAGGTTTAGCAATGTTTCAAACTTATTTTTAAGGGTTTCAAAAGAAGGTTACGGCGTAACCCCAGTGGTTATGCCGTAATCATGTGATAATTTAAAAAGTTTTGGTTTGATATGTTACGGTGTAACCATAAGAGGGTTTACGCCGTAAATGAAGTGATTACGGCATAACCATAATTGTTACGCCGTAACTGCTACTACAATAGCAATGTTACCACATAATTACGAGTCGAGCCAGTCTTGATTTGGGCCTCTTTGTTACCGGAACCTGCAAAATAAAGTAAGAAACATGCAAACCAACTAATATGAAAAATTGAAGTGAAATAAGACAAAACATAAATACAAGGATAAGCATGGGGTGCCTCCCACGAAGCGCTTGTTTTTGTTCGAGTCTCTAGCTTGACTCCACCCTTATTTACTAGGTAATAGGGTGTCCATCCCTTCACTTGGGATCAAGTGTGGGTGGAAGTAGCAATAAACATCATTCAGGTGTTCATTTGCTACAGGGTAGGGAAATGATGATTTAACACCATACCTAAAAGGAGATTTTATTTCCATATCTACCTTATATGGTTTAGTTGATGACGTGTATGATTTAAATATTCCGTATAAGGGACTCACTGGTTGAGCATGAATGAAAGGCTCGGGTTTAGTGATAACTGAATGCACATGTATTTACATAAAATTAGGATCTTCAACAAGAAGTCTTTCAGGCTCCTTAAGATCCCTAGTGGGATCAGCCTCTTCATCGACCATGGCTACATTCAAGATCTTGTCTTCTAAAAGTCCATCCAAAATGGGTTTAGTAGCCGGTGCTACATAATCTTTGTTAGTTGGTGTGGTGTGTAGGGTTGTTGGGATCAAAGGTTTTATACCATCTTCTATTATGTCAGGAATGTTAGGTGTGAGGAATTGCCTAATTCGTTCTATGTCTTCAACCGTAATATCCCACATATCAAAAGTATGCCTATCATCTCCATCATCCTCCTGATCTTCCTCTAAATCATTATCCCGTTCCTAAATACTATCCTGAACTATATCTTGCCCCATTCACTTTATGTTTTTAGCTCCTATTCTAAATAAGTCATCCAAGATCTTATCAAAGTCGGAATCTTTCTTATCCACAAGAGTGTTAGGAGTGTGTGGTGGTTGAGCAAAAAATTAAGGTGTGGAACCATATGAATAATTATTTAGTGGATTCTTATCTAGGCCCTGTTTAGCAATGTATAGATTATATTCTGGTATAGTCATATTATCAATGTCCACATTGTTGCTCACATTGGTAGATAAAAAATAATTCTTGGGATAGGGTTGAACATGTAGGAAACAAGGGTGCGAAGGAGTTAAGCTATAAAAATACGGATAGCTAAAAGTCTTACTCTTATTCTGGTGAAAAGAGTCAACATCCGCCTCATCATAATTAGTTAGACTTCTTCTGGATCGAACATTATCCCATAATCACCTTTCTTTCTCAGCTTCATACTCTAAGTACTCATTAAGCGTCATGTTCTTAATATCAGACTTCATTTCCATGATTCTGAAAATTAAACACAAGATGTGAGTAGATTGTGCTTTTACAAGAAAATTAAATAACAAGAAATTGAAATATATACAAAACACAAATTTAAAACCTATTTAGCTCTCCGGCAACGGCGCCAAGAACTTGATGTGTATTTTCTTTTAAATAATTATTTACCAAGTTTTAAATTTATAAAACTCGTTTCACCTTACAAACGCACTAATGGGCAGAGAACCCGATCGTGAGTAGTGTAGTTTTAGCAAATCCGAGGTCGTCCCAAGAGCTAAAGGGCGGTTACAAATCAGAGTTTAAATTGGTTGTCACATTTAAAAGCAGTTTTAGAATAATTGAATTATAAAAGAATGAAAACTTAAAAGAAATGAACTAAGTATGATTGAAGAGAAGGAGATACGGTCCTAATTACTTTTTAATTAACTTAATGATTCACTTTGTTCTACTATATGGGAAAACAAGGATTGAATCGTCATCTAATCCTCACTAACCTCGCGAATCCTAGCATACTGGTCATACTAACTAAAATTTTATCCCACACATCATGGTAAGCGAGCATCATATTTGGCATTCTTATGGTCAAAGTAATATAACCAAACAGATAACCATAATTAACAAGAAATAAATGAATCATAAGGATAATTAATAAGATATGCTTAGCCAAAAATTATATTCATACAATAAGTATCATCGTCAATGAATGAAATTAATGAAAATATAATAATCGAACCAAACTAATATGATGATGACCGGGACAGGATTCTTCCTTCTTGAAGGGCTGGAGAGTGCTGAAAAATGACTTGGGGAGATGTCCCAGTCATCCCCTCAGAAGGGACGAAGAAGGATGATTATGAAGGCTGGCTTGATTTACGACCCCTATTAATAGGTTTTTTGATAGTTTACGGCTAACTAATTCATCGAGGTAACGCCGTAACCTTGCTGATGTATGACCTTTGCCGAAAATATAGGTCAAAATAGACTGTTACGGCATAATCTGATTCGTTTGGTATTACACCGTAACCAACTGATAATAAATCTCCAACGTGACAGGTTTATGGCTAACCTGTTTTGTTTGGTTTACGCCGTAACACATGATGTGGCAAGTTTATGGCGTATCATTGTATTTGGTGTAACAAAACCGTAAACCCTTCAGCAAAAATGAGTTATTGCAATCTTGTGGCTCGTTAAGATTGTGATTCGCTCTAACCCAAAACACGAGAGTGTATAGATAACACTTTTCGTCATTCATTAGGGCCGCTTGGAATCAACTTCAAATGGAGTTAGTATGGAAAAAAATTATGGTCAAAATACTAGAGCATATTTCCTGAAGTATCAGAGGAGCATTTCTTCTTCAACTTCTTTTCCTTTCATAGTAACTCCAAATCATAAGTGGATAGCTTCTTATATATTAATCTTGCTCCAATGCATTGTTTAGTGTCCAATTCTCGCGTTTCTTGCCACTTACTTGCATTTTACCTGAAAACAACAAAATAACAGTAAATGTATCAAATTCAAGTGTTTCTAGGATAATTGCAAGTATTTTTAGGGGAAAATTGACACTAAAATGTATCAAATATATGATGTTATCAGAGGTTTCCCTTTGTTTCTTTGTGGGTAGATTTCTTATATGGGCAGGCAACAAGATTGTATATAGGAGACATGCATATCTGGTCTGCCACTGAGGTGCAACAAGGTGATCCATTAGGACCTCTTATTTTTTCTCTTGTATTGTACCTGCTAGTACATACGATCAGAGACAAGTGCAAACTTCTTCTTCATGCTTGGTATCTAGATGATGGGACCGTTATTGGAGATTCATAAGAGGTTGCCAGGGTGTTAGACATTATAAAGGTGAGTGGTTTAGGTTTAAGTCTTGAACTTAATATCAAGAAGACATAGATATTTTGGCCCTCGTGTAATGGTATGAAGCTTCGTAAGGGTCTATTTCCCGTCGATATTCGAAGGCCATAATTGGGTGTGAAGCTTCTTGGTGGAGCTGTTTGTAGAGACACAAATTTTATTAGTGGGTTGGTGTTATAACCCAAAACCACTTTCACTTCACTATTTGAACCAAGAAAAGTAGAAAGGAGATATGAAGAATTTTAAAGAGAGAGAAATAAGAGAGAGAAACAAGAGAGAGAAAGTAAAGAGAAAATAAGAGATGGTTGAATTACAAATGTGAAAAATACAAATGGAACCAACACCCTCTCCACACTTGGAGAGGGGTATTTATACTTACACCATGAGGCTTACATGCCTATGGGCTTTCTATGGGCCGGGCTCGGGATTACTTGGGCTTTAGCCCATAACACGTGACCGATTAGATTACATAAACGAGCCCGTTTACCCTTCTAGCCTATTACAACATACATGAGATAAAGACCGAAATTAATAATATAATTTGAGGCTAACATGTTTTCAACCATCACGACCACAATATCAAAACTAATAAAACCTTATCCTATTTTTATTCCATTCGAACCAAAACCGAACCATATATACCATTTCTAATTTTTTTCACCTTTGATTTTAAACAATCGGGTCGTACAACTAACATCTATGCATCATTTACCATACAAAAGTACAAGTTAAATCAAAATTTGGAAGACTTACAAAGAGGGTCTTCAAAATAAATTTTGACGCGAACCGGGCAACCCAAACGTTGTTTTAAGGAATACCCGAACACTAAACTCAGCCCGAAAACACTCTAAACCACCATGTTCTTGATCAAAAGTCAAAAATAAATTTGTATGTGTGTGTGTGTTTTCGGACGTGGCCAAAAGGAGAGGAAGAGAGAAAAGTATGTGTTTTGATTTTGAAAACAATGAACTATGTGTGATTTTGATACCAAACAAAACATATGTACCAAGCAAAGGACCAAAGTCCTTAAAAAGGAGCCATCTTGTCTCTCAAGGGGTTAGAACCCGCGGCAAGGGATCCAAGGGCTCGGGATTGCCTTCTTTTATGTCGGGTTCCCTTAAAACTTGAAAAACTTGATCATAAAATATTCCCCAAAGTAAATTAGCATTTTTATTCACCTTAATAATACTTTTCCAATAACTTAGAGTATTTACTCGATATGTTTCCATGTTATACTTTCTAAAAACTCATTTGGATATTTACGGACGTGTCGGGACTCGTTTTTCGGTATTTCTCAAAAATTCATAGGTCAACCACCCAGAACATAAATAACATAATAATACCCTCTAAAAGGATTATTATACACCATATAACCATAAAATACCTCAATCGCATAAATTTACCACCGTCAACACGGTACAAGTTCTAACAAAACTGACAAACGTCAAATAGTCAAATGACTAAATTAGAACATTCAAAACTCACAAAAAGGGCAAGGGTTATAGATTTCCATAACAGTCACTGACTCTTCTTCTTCTTCAAATACTTGAACATCTTCTTTAATCATCCCAGTTCTTGTAGATGCTGATGGTTCCACAGTCACTTCTGGTTTAATAGCCGGTTGCTCCCCCTCAATTGTAGATGCTAATGGTTCCACAGTCACTTCTGTTAAAGCATCTGTCGTTTGCTCCTTTAACGACAACAAAATTATTGATGGTTCTTGAAGTGATGTTATGACCTGACTATCTTTATTTTCACTCTCATTTTCATTTCCTTTTTTGGTATAATATAACTGCACAAGAACATCAACAACCATCACTTCTGGTGTTATATTCCAAGACTCTAATTTATTTAAGAAAAAGTTGCATCTCGTTTCTTATATTTCTTTATAAGTTCCATTGTATCACAAAACCCATTTGACTCGTAAGGGGAAGGCGACGATGGAGGCCGATGGGTGGGTGACATCAGAGGTAGCAGCGACTGGCGGTCGATGGTGGGGAGGCAATGGCTGCTAGGGTTATGGAATGGGTTGATGTTGAAGATGATGAATGTGGTGGTTGTTGATTAAAAAAGAATATAATTATGATGTGTTGTTTTTTAAGAGGTGATTTTGTTGTTGTTGATGATTATGATGATTAATTTAGGTTTTGTAAATTATAGATGGAAGATGATATAAACTATAAGTTTAGATTTTGTGATCTTTGTTGTAGTGATTGTGATGGTGATGGTGATATGGTGGTAGGTTAGGGTTAATGTGCTTTATATGATGATGATGATGATAAAAGATAAGATAAAAGTATTATTTAAGAGAAAAAATAATAAAAAAGAACAGATGGGTATTTTAGTTATTTCAGTTTGACAAAAGACTAAAAGTGGAACCCAAAGTTTGCCACACGGACGTTTTTTGCACTTTCGAAATCCGGCGGACCAAATGTGCAATTTGGCCCAACTACAAGGACCATTTTTGCAATTCTCTCAATAAAGAATAATGAAAAGTATTCTTAGTCACACAGTTTTAATAAAGAGGAAAAAATTAAAAAGTAAATATATCTATCTTATGAATGCATCTCAGATTTGTGATTTTTGTTTCTTTTTATTATTTTTATTTTATTTTCATTTTTCATTTGATCCTAACTGATATAAATATAAAAGAATTTCACAAAATAAGAAAATAAGTTATGCGAAAGAGTAATACTGATCGAATATATTTTCATCAAATAAGAAAAAATGTTTATTGATAATACTCGTAGAAGATATCTTTAAGAATGATCTAACACAAACATTAAATCTAATGGACCAAAACCTAGAATTGGGTGTGGGCCAACTAACCTGGTCATCTAACACTTTTCTACAGTTTGAACGAGTGGCTTGTGGACGGACAAACTAGAACATATGTTGAAAGCCGATGCCTCATCTTTTCTTCTATCGTCTACTTTGTTATTTGTGTAGGTGCAACATTGACTAAGATCTTTATGTTTTAATGGTGTCAAATAAATGTTCGCAACACTTAAAATAATAAACGATAGCCAAAATACGAAAAACCAGAAATGTGAATTTGGCGCATTGGTCACGTGGCCAGCGCGCCACTCACGGCTTGGATTTTTATGAAATTTGAAAAGTCGGATTTCCTCTTACCCGACACATGTGAAAACTTCAATAAACGTATATACATGATATTTGAGCATTTGGATACACTCCAAATGATTAGACTTAGCAAGGAGCAAAAATGAATCATTCTATTTTTCAACAAAACGCCAACTCAATTCTCTTATCAAACGCCTCTTGCGAAGACCGAAACTTCTTTCTAAACCTAGTATAAATATATTTTCAACATACCATCAAATGAAAGTATTCATTTGACCTTAATCCGGATTTACGTTGTTTCTAATCACGTAACAGGTTTTACTCCCTTATTGGCAGGGGTGAAGCTAGTAGGGTGACAAGTGGGTGCTGAGCCACCCCTAATCAACCTATTTCATCCATTAGTTACTTATATTATAAGCCGCTTTTTTACGAGTTTTTTTACATTCGGCCCCCGTTATCACTATGGCTTTTTGCGTTAACCATGGTCGGCCCTCTTAACTAAAATTCCTGGCTCTGTCCTTGCTTATTGGTCAAACCAAGTCAAAGGTCACTATGCATAAACGCATCCTTTCCCGTTATCGAATATGCCTTACTTGAGATGCAAAGCACTTAGCTTGTTTGCATCAAGATGATTAGTGATAAAATCCATTGTTGACTATCATGGATTAAGTCCAATTGACTAATTGAGTTTATGGTATTTGGAGGTTAATCATACTTTGAGTTTTCTTACCTCCTTACTTATAAATGATTTACAAACTCACACATGTATTCCTCACATGTCCTATACACAATCCATTCTTTTCTAAACATCCACCTAATCATTTGTTAATCCTTTCTACCCATCAAATGATTATATACACCTTCCACACACTCTATAGATTCCTTTCCTAAACCATCTCATAATTACATGTGCCCATCTCTTTTCTCTCTTATGCAATTGATATCATATAAATACGTACTAGCCGTATGTATATAATATTAAGTATCCCGTTAGAAATAACAATCACTTTATGAAAAGTAATAATTAAATCTTCAGGAGTCGTGTCCCAACGAGAGATGAATTTGAAAATCACAAAAATGTTTCCATTTTAATGCTTGAATATCTTTTAATTTTTGGTTTTTAATTAAAACTAAAGATAGCGATAAACTAGATTATACTAAATATTAAGCAAGCTAAAAAGATGAAGAATATATAAAGAAAAATATGTTTGTCAAGTAAAAGTGAATAGATTCTTAAGTGTGAAGTTTTAAATCTTAATGACGAATTAATATCCGTCTAAATAATCGTTTCCTCAAAACGTTGGCTTAATATTAAGAATGGCAATGGGGCGGGTTTGGAGCGGGGCGGCCACCCTCCATCCCCAAACCCGATTAGCAAACCACGCCTCAAACCTGCCCGATCCCCAATGGGGATCTTATTGGAGCGCTCCATTGGGGCGAGATGCTCACCCAAACCCGCTCCAATCCCTGTTGGGGATCTTATTGGGACGTCCTTACGAGTGCAATGCTCCACGAAATACACGTTGTTATCTATTTATTATTATTTTTACGCCATATTTTTACAAATGTGATTACATGCAATATTATGAATAATCAAGAAGCCACTAATAATATATTATTAGTAGCCTTCATAAACAAATTTGACATAAATAATGATAACCATGTTAAAAAAATTAAAACTTCTTTTAAAAACATTACACAAATGAAGTTTTTTCTAATCACAACTTGCAATCTTACAAAGATACAAAACTACAAAAAAATCAATAATATTGGTTTTATTACGTAAATAATAACATAACAATATATGAATATTATATATCAATATGTATATATAGTTTCGGGGCGGGGTGGGTTGGGGATGTTGTGCCCCGTCCCCGCCCCGAATCCAATAAAAATCCTCGTTAATGCCCCGTAACCCGCCCCAAAACCCGATAAGCATGCCCCGCCCCGCCCCGCCCCAAAAGCTTTGGGTTTTGGATTTCCCCATTAGGTTTGGGTTTTTTTTCCATCCTTACTTAATATTGAAAACAACTTTTTATCGAGATATTAATTACTAGTTTAATGCCTACTTAATCATACGGCTTTTGCCCGTTCGACTAAATAAAACACTAAACTAAATAACTTTTGCAAATTATTAATCACTAATCTCTTATTAAATTCCACACTTAATTTACTATTCACCAACTTACTTAACAAGCATATAAAAATCTACTCGCTAAACATGGCAACTAAGCTAACAATAATAAAAAGCATATTAAGCTAAATAAACTAAAACTACTAATTAAGGAAAAAGGGAAAGAAAGTAAAACCCGAATGACGAATCCGATAACGAAATAAAACCGCCCGATTATAAAAACTAGACTTAATGCCAAGCTTATATCTTATCTAAAATCTATTTACTTATTAGATTGTAAAGTGTTTAAACTTTATTCTCTAATAAGCGAGTAAATTCTAACTAAGCTCTAAACTTAGAAAATAAAGCTCGCTTATACAACCCGTAAGCTCCTCGCCATATGAGTAGACCCGATCCATCACAAAACAAATAAAGATAAGCCGAAACAAGATTAAACCAAATTCTGATCTAAACATAAACTAACCAAACGACTATACTAAAACTAAAACTAGCCGATAATGCATTTAAGCAGGAGTCGAAACCACGAGTAATAAGCTAATAAACTAACCAAACAAAACTTCATACTTTGAAACTACATCTAAGCTAAATCCAAACCAAAATGCCACAACAACTTCTAACTGAATAAACTACTAACAATAAGAGAAATCAGAAAGAAAGAGCAATCGATATCAAATACCAAACCTGGAAGAACTCATATCGTTCGATTCATAAACCACAAACAAACACCTCGGAATCATATCCGAAACATCAACCGGAACAAACACAAAACCTGGGAAACTATATAACATACTCGAATCAAAAAACAATACCATTCGGGAATCATTCAACAAATCAAACCGATCATTACAAACCAAAATCGATCGGAGCGATACAAAACAATACATAAAAGAAGTTAATTAATCTACTCCTAACATTACCCTAACTATTTCTAATCTACCTACTGGAGTAAAAAAAGAACGAAATGAAAAATATAGATAAGATAAGATCTCCCCCAAAAACTCTGATGCGTCCCATTTTATCCTATAAATTGCGTCTACAGTAAGCAAATGTATGTATTGAACTTAGGCCTCTGTTTCATGGACCTCCATTCTGGGCCTCCATTTTAGCTTCCTGGGCCTAGTTGTAGTAAAACGTGGGTTGGACTTGGCTTAACAAATCTTGGGCTTCAATTGTTATAATACTTGAGCCTAAATAATAGGGGTCAGTCCGACCCATATAAATGGAGTCGGGCTGGCCTAATAAAAGATGAAGGCACTGTCAGAACCGATTTCTCATGCTCTTTCCAATGAAGTGCTCGGGGGATTTTTCTGATTTTGTCTTGGCATCGAATAATAAGTAAACTTCTTCAAATCATATCTGAAAATCATCGTTTTTGCTTCGTTTTCAACACTTTGTACCTGCAAGACATAAAAACATAAAACAAACATATTTGAAATATAATTAAGCATATTTTAGTGTTATTAGTCTGTTTATTAGTGTTTTTCGGGGTATAAATGATGTGTGTTTAAGCACACATCAGCAATGTGATTATTAAACCAGAATAAATCCTTTGATTATTATCTTCTTCATTACCAACACCATCTCCAAGCTTAAACCTTTCTCCATATAAATATTCCCCAAATAATACCTACATGGGACAACTTACATTCCTTACACATTGAATTTGTTGTCCCCCAACATTCCAACATAGGTTCCTTTCCATCACACCAAAACATTCTCTACCACATACACTTCTTATTCATTCTCTTCTTCATCTCACTCACACACAACTCTCTTATGAATTCAAGCTACACACACACACCCAAAGCTTTTTCTACACACTTCTCTCATCCTCTCAAGCTTGAATTCAAATCCTACAAACCATCACATCATTCCAACCCATTGCCAACTCACTCTAACTCATCCTTCTCCTTAATCCCACATGTTGAATTGGATTTCAAATTTGAATTTGGATTCTTAGGCTCCAAACCATCACATCAATGCCAACTCACATCCTTCACATATTTAACCCACATGTCTATTATTTGAATTTGAATTTCAAATCATCCCTCCAACATCCACACTTTCTCACCAAGTTGAGAACATTCTTTTGGCGTATTCCTTTCTATCCTAACTATGCCAACTCATCCACTTAACCATGGTTAGTTTCCAACTAAACCATTTACAAGTGAGGAATACCCAAACACACCCTTTGTCCAATACTTCTTCTCTATCTCTTTCATATTGGACAAACATCCCCAAATCCTTTTCTAAATTACTTCACAAACGTTTTTATCAAATAACTATTTGAGTTGGTTGACCTTGAGTAAGAATAGTGGAAAGGTTAAAGCGTAAAGTAAAATTCGGGGTTTAACAAGAGCGAGTATTTAAAACGCCAAAATCCCGAAATACCAAGACGAGAATCTAGCGTGCTGGCCACACGCTGACGTGTGTGCAGCGTGCCACTCACGGCTTTGTTTTTACCAAGTTACGATTTTGGCCTATAAATACCCCCTCCTAACCTTTGTATTCCTCACCTCTTGCCATTCTTTCTTTCTCTCTTTTTTCTCTTCTCCTACCCTTTTAGTCTAACACCTCGTGTGTTCTTAATCTTCTCTTCTATCATCTATTAAAGATTACATCTCCGCAAGAGAAACACACAAGTACTTAATCTACACTTGTGTTTTAGTAGTCGAGGGTCTTCTTTCTCATACCCTTTCTTTTAGAATCGAGTCTCTAGGCTAGGTTAGAGATTGATTCTTAAATCAACTTTTATATTCAATTTAGTTGTAAGGTCTTGTATCTTAGTGATCAAGACTAAATCATTGGGGATCTAGTTGGGGTTTGGTAAGCTTCAAATGGGAAGTTATTAGTGGTTAGTGATCCTTGAGATTAAGTCGAATCACGGGTTTTTAGGGTGGATTCCTAAGGCGGAATACCGTAGGGAGTAGCTCTTCTTAGTGATCGCCAGTATTAGTGCATATCGGTGGAGTGAAGTTGTAATACGGTTTATAGTCCACGATACAGATTATACTAGAGTAATAGTAAAGGTGTCGTGGATTCGCAACTGGATGTGCGAATGGTATACACCCCCATCTCGAACCAGTATATATCGTGGTCTCTCTCTCTCTCTCTCTCAACGTTTTTGCAAAATTCTATGCTTCACGTTCCACCCGGGGATAATGAGTTTGAAGGCGAGATCATCCCATGTAGCAACTTTCGTCTCGGCACATCCCGTAGATCACTACACCACTTAGTTATTTGTGACTTCAAGTTTTAGAAACTTAGAAGAAGTCAAGATAACCATATTCACCCCCTATACAGTTCTACAATTTGGTCAAACGGAAATATAATTGTATTTGACGATATAGTTCTTTATTACCTGTGGTTTTCTCCTTTTTGTAACTTCTTTTTAATGTCATGGCTTGCTTTGCCTTTTGCTAGGAGCGTCGATTTTACGACCAACTATTTTTTAAAAATAACAAAAAGCTCCGGCGGTAAAACAATGAGTAATGTTGATTAGATAAATTTTGTTGATTGATGACTAAATCGACATAATATGAGATGCGATCTGACGACTATAGTTTTTTTGTTCTATAGTTTATACTTTGGATTAGATAATAAGACTAATAAAGCGAAAGAAAGTAAGAGAGTGTATAGATTAGGATCCTTCCGAATCATCAGCAAGTAGCCGATGACCGAAGGAAAACTATTATATGATAGATATGATGCAAGCTCGATGTGGGTTTCGGTCCATTAGGCTTAATGTTTATGTTTGATTATTCTCAAATATATCTTTTATTATAAATAGACATGTTATCTTATTTAATGGAAAAATATTTTATAGATATTACTCTTTTGCTACTATTTTACATGGTATCATGACCAATTCAGATCCAAAGACCTAGTCTGCTGTCACCAGCAGCTGCCTCGATGTCACCATCGTTAAACCCTAGCCGTCACCATTTATCCTTCCGGTTTTTTTTCTTTCTTTCCAGATTTTTGGCCAAGATCCTGCCCACGTGCTGTTTTGGTTATAATGTTTTAAACATTTGGAGATAATTGACGCGGTGAGCGCCATTCTCTTCGGTTTCCAAATTTGCACAATACCCAATTTGAATCACCTTCGCTGGTCGCCAGACGCGCCGTCACGCCTCGCCGAAAGCCTACTGCCGAATAAAATATATATGCTTTGCTTTATTTTGCTTTTGCAGCTATAGATGTAGAGTTGTCTTCGCTTGCTGTCGAACGTCTTCATCAAAAATAAAATATTTCTTTAATTTTTATTTACCTTTTTCACCCAATCTGAGTTTTCGCAATTTCGCCGGTCGAACAGTGAGAGAGTATTAGATGATAGGTATAACAGCCTGATATAAAATGTGGGTCCATTAAAATTAGAATTACGTAATTGTAGTTTATAAATAATAATTAATAATGAAGTTATATCTACGGATTTCATATACACCCATTTTAAGTGGAGGTTGGTTTTATTTGTGAACAAACATTTTTTTGCATCACTTTGGTCTCATACTTGATTCTAAGGTCAATGTGTGTTGTAGTATAGTTTAGATTTTTGAGATGTCTATATATGAGGATAGAAATATTTTAATATTGAATTAAGCATGACTAGTTATGTTGTCTCATGTAAAAAAGAAATGATTTCATAAAATGATTCATTTTAAATTTTAAATATAAAAGTCATCAATTTTTTATGTAAGACAATATAACTAGTCATATTAAACTCAACATTAGAAAAATCAAATCCTGTATATACACCTTAATTTGTTCTCAACACGCATACAAAAGCAATGGATATGAAATTAGATAAATAAGGAGTGGTAACTTGGTAAGTATATGAACCATAAGGGGGCGTTTCGTTGTAATGTAATGTAATGTAATCTGGCATAATTGTAATTTCAATTCCATTGTAATCATGTTTGGTTCACTACAATGAGAGAATCGTAATTCAGATAACATTACGTACGCTGTTTGATTTCAATGTAATTGTAATGTAATTCACCTCTAATTACATCCAGTGAGAGAATTTAGATTACGGGGCAAATTCGATGAAATGTTTTGAATTACATTGTAATTCAAGATTTTACAATTCTAATTATCACTATCTATAAATTGTAATTATTATTTCATTAATATAATTATTACTATTATTTTTTATTATTATTATTATTATTATTACTATTATTTAATTATTATTATAATTATTTATTATTACTTTAATTATTTATTACTTCCTCCGTCTCAAAATTATTGTTTTTTTTTGACAAAAAACATACATTTTAAGAAAAGTACATTTATTAATGTTTTCTCTTTCTTATTTTTTGATAGAATAACAGTTTTACCCTTAGTTAATTAATTAAAGTATTCTTTAAAGTTTGTAATAATAATTTCAATCGAAGGTAATATAGTAAACTTGATCAAACTTCTCTAACTATTTTAGTAGTGGACAATTAAATTAGGACATCCCAAAAAGAAAATGTGGACAATAAAAATAGGAGGGAAGGAATATTAATTTTATTATTTATTATTATTATCATTATTATTTAATATTATTATTGTTATTCACTCATCACTTTATTAGAAAAATAGAATATTTATAAAAAGTTAGTGGGGAGTCGAGATACTAGCTGAGCCCCCACTCTCTTTGCTATAGCAAAGCTAACCCTATTAAAAATATGAACTACAACACGTGCTCCAATGTCTTGAGTCACGGAGAACTTTCGGATTCGCTTCAGTAAGGCCACCGTATCCTTCTTTAATTCCCCAAGCCAAGAAAATGAAAAGGTAGAAAACCATACCCAATGCCTGCACACTTAGCCTCATACTTGACTCGTTTACGACGTGCCTCAACGATCATCGCACGAACAGGCACAAAATCAACCATCCAACGAATAGAGTAACATATCCGCATGACGTAGGGGTTTGTCACACCCTCCACCAAGACCGATATCAATTTCTTTTCCATCCGAAATCCCATACCGAAAACATATGTCGGCAATGGTATCGCGCACAAGGTTATGTCGATGTTTAATACCAACAATAACAGCACATGATACAGCATGGTCCCTATAAATATCCCTCGTAAAGACTCTGGAACAAGCTGAGCACGGCTTTGGAACAGAGAATAAGGGAACTCCTAACCGATAGCATAACACATACCGGTAAGTCCTATCGTTCATAGTCTGTCCCAACCCAGAGATCGAAACCGCCCTAAGCCAGTCAGAAGTGTGGTCCTCTATTTGAGACTTCCATGAAGCCATTTGTCGAGTAGATAGAGAAAAAGTAGATTCAGTCGTTCGAGTAACACGTGTGAAATATATATCTGCCAATTTTTTTATGAGTTTGGAGGCAGCGATCTCACTTGAATTACACAAAAGATCAATCTCCATTTTCGCATTATTATTATTATTTATTTATTTATTTACTTATTTATTATTATTATTATTATTATTATTATTATTATTATTATTATTATTATTATTATTATACATATATATTATACATTAAGATTGTAATCCCAAGACTTGCCATTAATGCACTAAGAGCAGCTTCGCTCCTTAAATTGCTCCTTAAATGCTACTCGGGTTGTGTTGGGTTTCCGACCGGGTCAACCCGCCGGCGGATAGCCGGAACCGGTCGTTGACCCGGGTCCTACCAGACTCTTCCCATTCTGACGCGTGTTAAATCCATTATGTAATAACACTCTATCTGTCTCTCTTTCTCTCTCTCTCTCACTCCAATCTGTTTCTCTCTCTAAAATGGCTCTCTCTCTCTCTCTCTTTAACGTCAGTACTACTGATCTGGTTTGATTAAATGAGGGTTGGTTAGGGATTCATGTATGTTTTGTTGCCATAACTCCCTTCAATGCCGCTGACCTCTTCATTGCCGCCGTTTATGGTGTGTGGTGTTGGTGGTCGGTTGGTGACGTTGATGTTTGTTGGCTTGGGTTGATCATCTTAGATCGCATGCACATGATTTGGATTCTGAATGAACAAATCATGGATTTATTTGTGATGGGTTTTAGGTGTTTTTCATCTTGCATATGTGGTTTGCGTTTTGATGTGGTTTCGGTGAAAGCTACCAGATCTTATCTCAATATCTTCTCCTTCCTCTCCATCGGTACAGCTTTTGTTTGATTCTTTTTTCATTAACAAATTTCTTCAAATATGTTTTGCCTAAATTAATTTGGGGAGGTTAGGTTGGGAGTGAACAGTTAATTATATTTGTTTTCAGGTGTCACCGTTTTGGCGAAGCAAACTATTGGTTTCCAGTCATGCTAGATATTAACTTTTTTAGTTTTCATGAGGCTTTGTTTTTTAAGATGATGTTTGGTTTCATGATGTGACAACCGAATCTCGGATACAAGGGATTATAATACTCTTGTTATATTGTGTTCTTGGTCTTTTTTAGACGAGGCTACTATTTTTGCAAGGCTGTTATAAATTTGAATAGGTTTAACTAGATGCTTGGCGGGGCAACTTATTAGGGTTGCAGCCATGGCGGATGCATCCTCTTTGTTAATTGTTAGCCTATCTCAGCCTCATGTACCGTGACGTAGACACTTCGTACAACACGCTTTCATATCTGATTCTTTCATTTTGCTTTACATGAGTGTTTAGCTTGGCATTTTTATAAAGTTATCAACTTTTACATAATGTTGGCTTCGGATATAATGTGGGGTTCGGCTTACAAAAATTAGAAATGTAGGTTTTGGTTTAAAAAAAATAGATGCATAAGCTGACTTTTCTTTGTATATGCTCATGCTTCCTTGACACGACCGCTCCTTTTGTTGGCGTTGGGAGTCGTGAGTTCTGGGTTTTGTTTAAAGTAAATAACATGCTTAAGGCGTTATGAAGCCCGGGTAAAAGCGTGGATTGATTGGGTATGTGACTTGAGCCCGTTTATAGTTTTGGCGGTGTTGGTTGAGGCTTATGACACCCTGAAATATGCTCTTGCTGCGGAGGGTGGATGGATGGTCGAGTGCGAGAATCTCGCGCATCAGCAACCTTCACGAACGCATACGCAGGAAAGCTAGCCTAAATTTGTTGGTTCGACCCGCCCTTTTATGTGTTGGTTTGTTTGGTTGACCCGATGGTGTGTGACAACGTTGATCTGTGTGCCACGATTTGAACATCCGTAATCTATTTAAACAAAAGGCAGTCCTGTTTGGCAAACCCCCAAATATTAGGAGATATGTACTCTGGTAGTTGTGTATTACAATATTTCCGATGTACATTTGGGGGCACTATATACTTGGGGCATCGTGTATTTTTGACCGGTTCTGCCTTTTGTTAAAGTATTTTGATATTATAACAGTTTTTATAACAAGATAGCGATAACGCTTTTAAGAGGCTATGATGATAATATTTTAGCGTCTCTACGCGAGTTCTATTAAAATTTGGATTATGTGCACCTTGGCGGGGAAAAGCTTCCGAGTTTGCAGCCATGACGGCCATATCCTCATATCCGATGGCCTACTTATCTGAGCCTCAAAATAATAAAGTTTCGAATGTCTGTGTGTTCTGTATTTAAAAATGTGAACTGTGATTGCAGTGCAAGGTCGGCCAGCTCAAAGGGAACTGTTGAAGCATAGGGATTATGAAGTCGACCTTGATTGTTGCCTTGGCAAGACTCAGGTTAGTCACATTTTACACCTTTTGATAGATGCTAAGAACATCCTTGATCGACACCCAAAGCGATGCAAGTATTTGTTCGAAAATAACCATAAATTGCTGGACATCCAGTCTTTGAATGGTGTGATGCATTTGAATTTAGCTGCGATATTTTAAAGATATGAAGCAGTGAAATATTTGTATGATAAATCTAACAACATCTGTGTTTGGGACTGTTTTTAATAGCAATTTTATTGAAAAAATGCAAAGAAATACGATGCATTACTTACATGCTTATTGAATGAGCTGATTTATTAAATTTTTAATCGCTTTAGACTCTGCGAAAGGCTGTGTGCGACAGAATACTAGAAACAGATTGAGAAACTATTACCCGTAAGATAATTGGTTATCCATCACCTTTACATATTCCAACTGCAATGTTACACTATCCAAACATGGTTCTTGATGATTGTAGGTAGCAAAACTACAAAAATTTCATAGGTTTAGGTGGCCAGTATCATTGTCATGTTTTAGACGTATGTTCGAAAGTCTGTATTATTTGTGTTGGTAGTTGATACACTAGATAAAATGCGTTTTTTTAAATGTGCGCTTGCTAATGTTTATGTGTGTTTGCTGATGCTTGCATAACGTTTGCCAATACTGCTCTTTCTTATGATTTTTTATACTGATGCAATTATTGAGAGATAACGAGGGGTTGTATTTAGTCGCTGAATATGCTAGACGTTGTGGGTTAAGTAACGGGCACTTCGTTAAGCGTTACTATGTCACTTGGTTTGAAACAATTTGCATTTTTTTGGTGTGCTGAAAGTTTTTACCATTATGGTGGATTGCGTGTTTCCTGGCACGTGTTTATGTTGCTGTGAAACCATAGTAGTAAAAGGCTAAAGCCAAATTAGCTGCACCAAAGAAGTATTCAAACAGGGCATGATGCCGCCGATTACTTCGTTGCCACTGTCCGTGGTGTGTGACGATGTTGATCGGCGCGCTACGTTCTGAAGTAGTTTTTATAAGATGATAACATTACCGATTGTAAAAGGCTGTGACGATGACATGTGAGCATCCCTAAGTGGATTCAATTAAAATTTGGACAATGTGTATCTTGGTCGGGCAAGCTTGCTAAGCTTGCAGCCATAACGGTTGTATCCTCATATCCAATTGCTCACTTATGTAAGCCTCAAAATAATAAAATGGTTACTTTCTCCATTCTCTTTGAGCGAAAAGTTAATGGACGGAGTGTAATAAGATGCCTTTTGAACAAAGATACAACAACCTGCTAATCCTAATGAGTAGGTGAGCTTTCTGATACAATTTTCCGTTCAGAAAAATGAATGAAATATGTTGTTTTAGTCGATCCAGAAAGAGTACCAAGATATATGCTAAATGCTTTTGTAATTATTTTGCAAAGAATAGAGAGGACTACTTCAATATTTGTAAAATGTTGTATGCCGCATCAGTTACTGGTGACTGGGAAGCTGCTAAGAACATCCTTGATCGACACCCAAAGCGATGTAAGTATTTGTTCAAAAATAACCATAAATTGCTGGGCATTCCGTCTTTGAATGGTGCGATGCCTTTGAATTTAGCTGCGATATTTCAGAGATATGAAGTAGTGAAATATTTGTATGATAAATCTAACAACATTGGTATTAATTGTTAGAAGCCTAAAGATCATCAGTCGGCTCTTAAGATATGTATGGGTTGTGATTACTTTGGTAAGTAGTTTGATACTCATTAAGCTTCTATTAATACCTTTACTTTATACAGTACATTTTAATCGGAATTGTTTACTATATCTTCCATAGATATTGCACTCCAGATTGTGAATGACCGCCCAGACAATGCTACTGCACTCAGAGTGTTGGTTACAAAGCCTCAAGCATTTAATAGAGTAAAAGAGAATTTGGCCACGAGAATTATAAAATCCAGTAAGCATTATATTACCCTAATCAATAGCCAACTTTACTTTAATGTGATATATTTGGTAATTCCTTATTTGTGGTTCCCTCAGTTTGTAGATTTATACATATGAAAGTACAACCGGATGCTGAAGAGGATACTGATGCACTTAAATTACTAAGGATATGTTGGATAAATAGTTCAAACTCAAAATGTTTGCAAATGGAACGGGACCTATCAATGAAAACTTAAGCTCTCTAAAAGGCGACGCATACAAAATTTTCGGTGTCAGTTTCTCCTAGATCTCATAGAAGAATACTGAATTCCAGCAGGTGTTAACATGTTCTGTTAATGTAAAAGCCCGTTTGGGTACTTAAGTATGCTTTTGTAACTCGCTTAACTTATTGATTGTACATATTTCATTTTAGTTCTGTCAAGCAAAACACAAGGGAGATTCCTCTTCGCTCAGCACCATTTAGCCTCGCGCTCCGCAGCGAAGCGCAGGCTAAAAACCTTGTTATTATTATTATTTAATAATATTATTATTATTTATAATAATAATAATAATAATAATATGAACGGTAAGACTTACCGTTGTGTTTTGTGTAATCGGTTGGGTATCCTCTTATTTTCTGTTTCGAAGTCTTGTTCAACTTGTTCAACTTGTTCAAGGGTTTTTGTTGGGGATATTTTTAAAGATCACGCGGTATTGTGTGCCGGTATTATTGGTATTAAGCATCATCATAATGTCGTGCGTGATACCCTTGTCGACATCTATTTTCGTTCGGGGATATCAGCTGGTAAGGAAGTTGATATCGGGATGGATGAGGGGTGTCACAATTACGTCTAGCAGATATGTTACTTTACTCGTGGGATGGATGTCTTGATGTGTGTGTGAATTTGACTGGATCTTCGCCTTTGACGCAAACCGGGATGGCAGATTTTGTGCCCAATCGGGCGGTGATTGACGCTGCACAACGCAAACGTGTTAAGTATATGGCTAAGGTGGTGTTTGTTTTTTCAGAAATGCCTCTTAACAACATCTTAATCTGACTCATTCAGACGCGGTCAGACATTTGGGTCATTACGACTGTTTGTTTTTTACAAGTCATTCAGAGGCAAGCAATGTTAAGAGCGTTTGTTTTTTTCTGATCGTTAAGAGGCATAAACCTCTTACTGAACTAGATGTGAAAGGGTGTCTTTACACCTCTTAATGTCTTTTTTGTTTTTATTTTTTTCTACTTTGTTATGATTTTTTGTGTGTTTTTTTTTTACATTTCTTGATTTTTTTTTCTTATTTCACTTTTGTCTCTTGTATTAAAAGTATTAAATAGAATCATTGCGTATCTTTTGTTAGATAAAAAGTGTATAAGATGATATGTGTCAACTCATATTCAGACTTTTCTACCGAATATTCAGATTCAAATGTGCGAATCAGATTCAGATTCAGATTCAGAGTCTCTTAATAAACAAACATCACCTAAGTGTGCAGCTATTGGATATGGGTTTCTTCCCTTTTCTTTCTCTTCTTTGGAGGAATTGGAGGAGGACGCGGTTACATTGTAGAAACGGATCCGAAAATTCTCCATGACTCGGGACATTGAGGCACGTGCAGTTGTTCATATTTTTAATAGGATTAGTTTCGCTATTGCTAAAGGAGTGGGAACCCAGATAGTATTTCGGCTTCCCTTTAATTTTTTGTAAATCCTATGAATTTCTAATAAAATGATGTTTATAATAAAATAATAATAATAATAATTATTATTATTATTATTATTATTTGTAAGTTTTTTTAATTTTGTAAATTACATTATGTTGAGATCTAATCAAACACATTACATTTTAGCATATTATAACAAGTGTAATACCCGTGCGTTACACGGGTTACGCGTAAAAAATATTACGTACGTCTTAATTAATATTGAGTTTATATTTTGCATACATATTACCTATATTATGCATACATACATATTACCTATATTGTGTATACAAATTAAAATGGACCTACAAAGTATCACTTATTTTATCAATAAAAAAGCCTTTGACTCGTTTGCAAAATCTCGTTTAGTCCCATGCAAGCTTCATTTTGTGTCAATCTCTGTTTGACAAACCTTGAGTTATCACTTTAATATAAAATATAGGTATTTTTTTAATGTAACAAACCATTGTATTTCCGCATAAGGGTATAACAATAATCTAGATTGCTAAGATTGAACTTAAATATGGTACAACAACGAAAATTGAGCTTTGATAGAAGTCAATGGACTAATGAGCCATGCAAGTGATGATGGTACGTATGCTTATGGGCTCTTTGTGATTATACTAAATTGCATTTGATTACGCATTACTACGCAATACGATTGATATATTTGAAAAGAATATATACGCATTCTATTTTTTAATTAACACATGAGGTTGACGAATTTTATTGGCAAAACCTACAGAGGCACAACAATGTAGCGCATAAAAGGTGGAAAAAGTTATATTTTTCCTTTTGTAAAAAGACTTTCAAATTTTAAACATTCCACAAATAAACATGTGTTCAATTAAAGAAATATAGTTTCAAAATATTTGTAATGGAGTTGACTTGGTCTCACTTCTCTTTTATACGGCTTAGATTGATTATAGAGTTGATCCAACGGCTTAGAGATGATGTCATGTCACTATTTTTTCTCTTTGCTCCATCGGCAATAGAAAAGGCAATGACACATGCGGCTAAACCACAAGGATCATTTTTGCAATTTACTCTAATACTTTAAAGAGTTAATTATATAAATCGTTCATATAATTACACACAAGACTTAAATAATTACACTAGTTGTCCCTGAACTTGACATTTTGTAACTGGCTAGTCATTTAATCAAACAATCTTTAAAAAAAAATTGTTTAAGTTTAGTCACATGGAGGTCATGTGAGGGCAAAGCTGTCTTTCTAGATGAATGAGAATTGAAACGAACTACAAAACATATGCTGAAACCTCATGAAAGTGTTATATCATGGAAGTATTAGTAAAAAAAAGAAAAAAATAATTCAACCCATAAAGTTGGAGTTTTTTACCAAGTAATTGTCTTTTTTAAAATTAATTACGGCATGTTCAAAAATAATGACCGATGTATAGTGTTTTTCTTATTATTTATTTTATTTAGATTTTAATACATTTATTTCAAGGATACTATTACGTTTTATTATCATTATAGCTAAAAAACATCACTTGTGCACTATTGTATAAATCTTACTGCTATGTTCGACTATAACTATTGTATGTAAGTTTGAATATTGTTGCAACTAAAGAAACATATAACAAACATATTCTAAATTAAAAATTCTTTGTTATCATATTGCATTGTTCTATCATATATCCTGATAGATGATGTTGCTACCTGGGCAAAAGGTAATTTTATCTAAATAGATTCGAAAAATCAAATATTCACCATGCTGAGTTACCAAATGCAATTTCGCCAAGAAGTCTTTATCAAAGAAAAAAAAAAGAAAAAGTACTTGATCTAATGGACACTTACATAAATATTCAAACAAATTGAGTTTATGCCAAATGAAAATTATTGCAAATTGTTTGTAGCGTCATTTATTCATCAAATTATTGTTCGTTTTCCATAACATAGTTTTTGAGTCATCTCCTTCGATTGATCTGCAATGAGGTCAAGTGAAAAGTAACTTGTGGTAATCAATATGGCTATAGAAAAAAAAAACCGTAACGTGTATTTTTTTATAGAAAAAACTTGTCAAATACCTTGATAGCAAGTTGTTTAATGATTATCATCCATTCTTGGAAAAAGAAACTTGCACATGTGGCAAGTGGCGTGGTTATAGTATCGTCGTTCTCTGTCTTGTGCGCATGTGCCAATCTCTCGTTGATTAGTGGCAATTTGTTAATATAGGGTTACTCATTCGAGTAGTATTGTGTGACTACTTGGGTCTTCCGATTTTTTTTTCCACTCGCCTCTTGAAGCATATTGGCACAATCATCATTTGTTTGGAGAACTAACGCTCCAAATTCAATCTAAAACGGGTGAAATCGGGACGTCCTCGTTCAACAAGAATTCATAATGGGATGGACATTAAAGAAGGGAAGAAAAAAAACCTTTGTGGGATTTGCCAAAAAGGTGGTCATAAAAGACAAACATGTCCATCGAAACCACTTGCACGTTTCTTCCTTTTTTAGTTATCACCTCAAATATTCCCCTCTCCCGGTTAAATGATCTTACGACATGTGCACTAGCTTTCAACTCTAAGGCTTCTTGTTTTGCAACAACATGCGGGCGTCATATCGTTCGCCTTAACTTGAGCATGATTCCTTGAGGACGTCTTACTCAAAGTAGATTTAGACAACCCAATATATAATTATAAGTGGGAATCCTAGTAATGGAAGAAAACGAGCACCTTTTAGAACACTATTGAAAATTTCTGACAAATTCGTAAGTGAGGAGATTACCATTACGGCTTTCATCGTAGTGTGCATGTGTGTCCATCTATCAATCGGTTTGTTCTTTGCCCCACTGACGAGCGTGGGGTTTTATTAGTGCCAAATTGTCATTCATGATGGAGTTGATACTTACGAAACATGACTTGATTCTGACTACCGGCACGATAAGCTAAAGTTTTTAATTGTGAGTTGTGAAACTTATCATTAAAGTTGTTGATGAAATGTCGTAAACAATACCTGTAAAAAAACTATCAAATGTGAGTTTAAATAGTTATAGTGATTATTCTTAAAGATATGTCATAAAAAATACCTATGAAAACCACGTAGCTCTAACCATGGAGATCCTTCCTCATTAACTACCTTTAGGATTCCAGGATGACGATAAGAAATTAGACAAATGCCTTCACGTTCTTTTACCACGTGTCTCTTAACATGAGATAAAAACGAATACCAACTATTGTAAGATTCATTTTCTGCAATAGCAAATGCAAGCGGCAATATTTGATTTTTAGCATCGACTCCCATTCCAATCATCATCTTGCCATTGTATTTACCGTAAAAATGAGTGGCATCAATGCTAATAACTGGCCTGCAATGCTCAAATCCCTTGATAGAGGGGGCAAAAGACCAAAAAACATGTATGAACTCCACTTGATTATTATCAAGTCTTGTAATGAACCACTCAACTATAGTATCTCTATTAAAGTGTTGAAGCGCTGATAGAAACTTAGGCAAATCAGTATAAGAGTCGTCCCAGTTCCCAAAGACATGTTCAATGGCCTTTTCCTTTCCAACCCACACTTTTTTGTATGATGGTGTATAGCCTAACTTATTAATTGTTTCAGCTCTCAAAGCAGGAATGCTAATAGAAGGTTGCTCCTTGATCAGGTGTTCGGTTTCTTGAGCAATTAAGCGTGCATCTAGGTTCGGATGGTCTTGAGTAATTTTATAGTGTAAACAAGTATGTGGACCAATATATTTTGTGATTTCAAAATATCCATTGCGCTTGAGTTTGGAAGCACGAAGTTGCCATTTGCAACCCGATTCTGAATGTAGCTTGCATCTTATCTTCCAAATAGTCAGACACGTCTCTACCACCTCAAAATACTTATGAGTCCTAATAGCATGGAGCTTAATAGCTCTAATTACTTCTTCTTTGTCTTTGAAAGTATCTTTTCCTAACTGACGAGTGAAATCATTTTTTCTCACCGAATGTGACACGCTCCAGTTATCAACCGTAGTCATATCTATTTCCTCAATATTAGTAAAATTAGAAGGTACATGGAATTCATTAACAATTTCATCTACGTCCTCATTTAGTGCTTTAGTTTCATCTCCAATTCCATCTCTTTGAACTTCATCGACATCATCAGATTCGCTATTCATTTCATTGTTCACAACCGCAAATCGTGACAATGTATCAAAGTCCTCATTACGAATCATATCTAAAATGGAATTCATGTGGCTCATCTTTTTTTCTTTTTCCTAGCAAGCCAATACATAAGCATAGACGTCAACTAATAAACGGCTGTTATCATAGTTAAAGTCATAAATATGAGTAAATATCTACCAAATAACCATGAACATCAATAACATATGTGGCCACTTTAATTATTAGTT